>JBBPBX010079645.1:0-16344 GCA_038048925.1 Garcialebias charrua
TACAGCGCTGTAGTAATAAAGAATTTACAATACAAACATGTGGTTCATGTTCTCAAAATAAGTCCAGTCTATAGTCAGGGTCAGTCGTGTTTTTAAAAATATAGAACCACCACATTTCAAAATCAACCTTTCAAATCAACCTTTTGAATAGATCCAAAACTCCAGGGCGTCCCCCATCTTTTTTCTCTTTGGATCTGTTAAAAATAAATACCTGTTTATCAAATGACATATACAGTACCTGTTTATTAAACAACATATATAAAAGCAATGTGGTTTGTAGGTTTATCTGATTTATCCTACAGTACAACGTGCTTCTTAAATGATCCTTTAAATGGCTATGCTGTTGAATATAAAAATCTAAAAAGTTATTTTTTGTATAACTGATCATCTAATCAATGAATGAGCTGTTTCCTTTTATGAGCCTTCATTAATGTTATTAGTGATATATTCTTTATTATTATTAGTTATTTCTAGGAACACTTCCTAATATTCCCTTATTGCATTATTATATATCGCCACTGAGTGTCAGGCAGGCTCCCTCACTCACAGTCTTTAAGTCTTGATTAAAAACCCACTTTTATTCTTTCAACTTTAACATGATGTGATTTGTTTTGATCCTCTCTGTAATATACACGTTCACTATTTTAGCTAGTTTCTGTTGCTTTTTCTATATAATTTGTTTTTGTTTTTGTTTTTTTTTCTTTGTTTTCTATTTGACCAAAAAACTTAAAACTTGATTACCGTATTTTCCGGAGTATAGGTCGCACCGGAGTATAGGTCGCATTGTCCAATTATTACCAATAAATTGGAAAAATCCATAAATAGGTCGCACCGGAGTACAGGTCGCACCTACGTCACCGCCGACGTAACGCGTCATTCACCGCTGACGTGCCGCGTAACCGCTGAGTCAACCCGGAAATGTGGACCGAGTGTTTAGCTCTGCTGCAAATGTCTGCCACAGGAGCGCACAGCAAGGCTTTAAGAAGATTAACACTTTAAAATAATTATTTGTTCGATAAAAATTATAGCAAATATGTGTGAGCTGAACTTTTCCTTATTAAATGAACGTAATTGTGAAATGAGCTGGATTTAAAAATTTGTTTTGCTAGCTACCGGTACGTCTGATGAAACCAAACGTGCACGCGCAGCACCGGAAATGCAGCGAACAGACCTGCACGAATTGGTATTTTAATTTTAGCAGGATAAACACCTCAAAAAATATATTTGTTAGCTGACTTTTTTTAAGACTGAACGTAATTGTGAAATGAGCTGGATTTAAACATTTGTTTCGCTAGCTACCGGTACGTCTGATGAAAGCAAACGTGCACGCGCAGCACCGGAAATGCAGCGAACAGACCTGCATGAATTGTTTTAATTTTAGCAGGATAAACACCTCAAAAATATATTTGTTAGCTGACTTTTTTTAAAGGGATTGTGACATGATGTTGGAAATTTGCATATTTGTCAGAACATATATATCTTATATTATTGAGCTCTGTTCGTTTTTGCAAAATAAATTATAAATATATTAAAATTTTATTCCAAGTTATGGTAGTCTTTTCTCTGGGATACGCCCCTAAAAATCCGCGCATTTCCGCAAAACGTCATCAGTGACGTGACTACGGGAAGGCACGTGTTTTATGAAATTTCAGATCAACCCATCCATCCATCCATCTTCTTCCGCTTATCCGGGGTCGGGTCGCGGGGGTAGCAGCCTAAGTAAGGAGGCCCAGACTTTCCTCTCCCCAGCCACTTGGAGCAGCTCCTCCGGGGGAATCCCAAGGCGTTCCCAGGCCAGCCGAGAAACATAGTCCCTCCAGCGCATCCTGGGTCTTCCTCTGGGTCTCCTCCCGGAGATCAACCCAAAATGGTTAATGTTTTATCTTGGTTCGGGAAAGGTAGGCACACTTGTTTAGAAAAAACCCACACAAGACTTAATTAAAAATAATGATTGTCATTTATTAAAGAAGTCTGTGACAGGAAAAGTAAAAAGTAAAAACATACAAGTCAAACATACAAACTGTTATCTGCTAGGATCAATGTGTCATTTATTAAACCCCGCCACAAAGAACAGTACACACAACAAGGCATTGATGTTACAAGGATCTCTCACCATGACACGAGTCGGGAAGCCGCTTTCAACTCAGATGAGAATCACCATCAACGCAGGCCGGACGGCTGGGCCAAAGCCTCACGGTAGACTTCGAAGACTCTTAAGTGCGCTACTATCATTTATACCTTGAGGTGTGTGTGTCTTCACTCACTCTCATCAAACATGTTTTGAAGTGCAAAGCGGTGTTAGGCGCCGCTAAAGGCTTATCTGAAGTTTGTTAGATCTCTTACCAAGAAGGGCTACAAAGTCATGTGAAGAAAACGAGCTCAGTTTTTTCACACAACTCTTGCGCTGGATCAAACCTAATTGCAAATAGTTTCTTGACACTTAGTTGTTGTTTTTTTACACAACTCTTTTCAGCAGAACTGCAAGACTTGAAGTGAGATGGGCGATATGCAACCATTCATCAAAGACCAGTCTTTTCGAAAAGGATGGGCCCTTATCATTCAAAGAAACTCTGGACCTTTGAAGCAAAGCCACACAATGGGAACATACACAGATGACAAATGTGACAAATTATTATTATTATTACAAAACCCCTCTCTTCAAGGCTTTAATGAAACATCTTGACACTAAACTAAAATGTTTTTTCTCACAAGTGTTGAATTAAGCATTAACTCTTAACATAAAAATTGATAAACATTTAGTCAGAAAAGCATTAATAAAAACTCTTAATTCAGCACGCTCCAACGCGCATTTAAATAATAATGGCGGAGCATGTCCGATCGCGTCTGAGATATATCATTTTAAGACAGTAAATCATCCAAAACTCTCATTAATAAACCCTCCCCGAATAAAAAGAAATTACAGATGTTACCTGATCGCGCAGACATAATTTAAAAATACATAAATAGCTACGTGTTTGCTCCGGTCTCTCAGCTAATGTTTGTTAGCAGCTATCTCGGCTAACAGAGTCCCGGTCGCGTCTGAGATATATCATTTTAAGACAGTAAATCTTCCAAAACTCTCATTAATAAACCCTCCCCGAATAAAAAGAAATTACAGATGTTACCTGATCGCGCAGACATAATTTAAAAATACATAAATAGCTACGTATTTGCTCCGGTCTCTCGGCTAATGTTTGTTAGCAGCTATCTCGGCTAACAGAGTCTCAGTCGCGTCTGAGATCTATCATTTTAAGACAGTAAATCATCCAAAACTCTCATTAATAAACCCTCCCTGAATAAAAAAACTTACTGATGTTACTTGATCGCGCAGACATAATTTAAAAATACATACATAGCAACGTGGCCTGTATCTCGGCTAGTGTGTTAGCTATCTCGGCTTAGTCCCGGTCGTGTCTGAGATATATCATTTTAAGACAGTAAATCTTCCAAAACTCTCATTAATAAACACTCCCTGAATAAAAAGAAATTACAGATGTTACCTGATCGCGCAGACATAATTTAAAAATACATACATAGCAACGTGGTCTGTATCTCGGCTAGTGTGTTAGCTATGTCGGCTTAGTCCCGGTTGCGTCTGAGATATATCATTTTAAGACAGTAAATCTTCCAAAACTCTCATTAATAAACACTCCCTGAATAAAAAGAAATTACAGATGTTACCTGATCGCGCAGACATAATTTAAAAATACATACATAGCAAAGTGGTCTGTATCTCGGCTAGTGTGTTAGCTATGTCGGCTTAAGCCTCGGATATAGTCGCGCTTTGGTCCGCAAGCTGGAGCGCGCGTGCTGCGCGCGCACTGTGCATGCGTTTATAGTGTGGCACGGCAGCGCTTGGCAAAGTGCTGTTCTTTTACTGACCAGCAGGTGGCAGTACCCTCTAAAACCTGTGCATATGTTGCAAGAAAGGGTGTAGAAGAAGAAATCTACCGTAGAAGAAGAACTGTTTGACGTCACACAACAAAAACAAATAGCTTTCTGCTCGCGTGCTGAACTGTTGTCTTTATTTGCGGTTTTAATGCATGGAGTCAGCGGAGGAGAAAGCGATCACGTGAGTTTTGGCGAAAAAACAAAAGAAAAGTCCGACTCCAGATCAGGAATGAAGGAGAATTTATTACATTTTATGTCACAAAACATTCCTCCATGCGTCGCGACGCCGTTTCCACGACCACAGCGGCGCAGACAGCTGCAGAATCTGGCGTGAAGGCTGTCGGTGAGGTCCACACCCGACCTGTCAATCAATTCAGCGCGCGCGCTAGGCTTGCGGAGCTTCAAAATCTGGGAGGTGCACGACCACGCGCGAAACCAACGCGCTGGCCAAAGCGCGGGGGCGGGGACTTCGCAATTGCGTCACTTTGGCCGCGCGCCCTATGCGACGCGTCAACTATATCCGAGGCTTTAGTCCCGGTTGCGTCTGAGATATATCATTTTAAGACCGTAAATCTTCCAAAACTCTCATTAATAAACACTCCCTGAATAAAAAGAAATTACAGATGTTACCTGATCGCGCAGACATAATTTAAAAATACATACATAGCAACGTGGTCTGTATCTCGGCTAGTGTGTTAGCTATGTCGGCTTAGTCCCGGTTGCGTCTGAGATATATCATTTTAAGACAGTAAATCTTCCAAAACTCTCATTAATAAACACTCCCTGAATAAAAAGAAATTACAGATGTTACCTGATCGCGCAGACATAATTTAAAAATACATACATAGCAACGTGGTCTGTATTTCGGCTAGTGTGTTAGCTATGTCAGCTTAGTCCCGGTCGCGTCTGAGATCTATAATTTTAAGACAGTAAATTGTCCAAAGCTCTCATTAATAAACCCTCCCTGAATAAAAAAAACTTACTGATGTTACTTGATCGCGCAGACATAATTTAAAAATACATTATTAGAAAAGTGTGTGTGCTACTGATTCGGCTAGCTTGTTAGCAGCAAACATAATCTGCCGTGATATTTGGCTTTATACACTCACAGTGTATAAAGTAAAACAACATGAACTCACGTAAAATATATAGTTTATAATCTAAAACACTACACACCTCCGATTATGTTTACACAAAGACTCATGCCTGGTACCCACTGCCCCCGGTTTCGGTCGGCTGAAGCGTCCGGTTTACATTCAAAGTCTATGAGGAGACGCGTGGAGTCACGGCGAGCCGGGAAGCGGCGCGATTCAAGCGATCGAAGCGGCGCGGGGACAGCCTGCACACGCACGCGCGCGTCGGCGTCGAACTGCCAACGCCATAAAATTCGATCTCTGGTGGCTCGACGCGTCCAGCAAACAGTCGAGAGAGCCTCTACTATCTGATTACACAACCACAACGGGACTTTTTTGGACTTTTTAAACTCACCGGATCGAGCCTCCATGAATTGGAACCAAACTCCGGTAATAAACGTGGCATTTTTACAGTTGCTGCTGACAGGCTGCTGTACTCTCCAGTGTAGATCACCCCAAACATAAAAAAAACGTTTTATCTCATCAAAGACCGTCGGAGGTGCAGTTAACACAACAACTGAACCCGGAAAACAAGCTAGAGACCCCTCCCTCTGCTACCCCCTAGTGTACGTCATCAGACGGTCTTCAGTGGCCAGTGGGACCGTGACCAGCGGCCAAAAGGGGGCGGCAGGCACGTTTCGAGTTGTGCAGTGGGTACCAGGCCTCACTCATCTCCTGGACAGTCTTCCGATGCTTCCCTGCGTTGTTTTGACGTGTTAGCTCCTGTGGCACTTTCTTCTGTAGATTTTCTTTTAAAAATAGTAGGAATAGCATCCGGTTTTAAAAGTCTTCTATATCTTACTGGTAATCCTAAAGATTATTTTATACCAGGTCCTGAAAACAATCGGCAGTAAAATGGCCGCTGCAGACATTCGACTCTTCAGTAGGAACCCACCGGTCCTTGTCTGGTCCATTCTTGTCGAAGTTTCTCATCTTTTGGAAATTTGTGAAGGCTCACTTGTTCACTGCTGATATTAGAACACCCAAATGCGCTACAACGTGACGGCATTTTTCAAGTTACACAAATAAAAGAGGCGATCCTTCAGGAAATGAATTATGGCAAGCAGTTAACACACCAAACAAACGGGAAAGGCTCTGCCTTCTTCCCGTTGTCACGTCACACTGATGACGTATTGCGGAAATGCGCAGAATTTTAGGGGCGTATCCCAGAGAAAAAATTACCATAATTTAGAATAAAATTTTAATATATTTATAATTTATTTTGCAAAAACGAACAGAGCTCAATGATATAAGATATATATGTTCTGACAAATATGCAAATTTCCAACATTATGTCACAATCCCTTTAAGACTGTGTCTCAGTTTAATTTTTGTTATTAAATTATTACAAATCAGCTTATTTTAGAATGTAAATACCACCAACATCATTAAAATTAAACTACAGAAACTCCTAAAAAAATATTTGTTGGCTGCCTTTTTTTAAGACTGTGTCTCAGTTTAATTTTTGTTAATAAATAATTACAAATCAGCTTATTTTAGCATGTAAATACCACCAACATCATTAAAATTAAACTACAGAAACTCCTAAAAAATATATTTGTTGGCTGCCTTTTTTGTAAGAGTGTGTCTCAATTTAATTTTTGTTAATAAATGATTACAAATCAGCTTATTTTAGAATGTAAATGCCACCAACATCATTAACATTAATCTACAGAAACTCCTAAAAAATATTTGTTGGCTGCCTTTTTTGTAAGAGTGTGTCTCAGTTTAATTTTTGTTAATAAATGATTACAAATCAGCTTATTTTAGAATGTAAATGCCACCAACATCATTAAAATCAAACTACAGAAATTCCTAAAAAAAAATTGTTGGCTGCCTTTTTTGTAAGAGTGTGTCTCAGTTTAATTTTTGTTAATAAATGCACTTTGACAGTTACCGGTACACCCACATACCGTAAATAAAGCAGCTTTAAAATTACTACCAGTACACCCGCACATAAAGATGACACAAACATATATTTATTTTGTGGTTTTTATTTACAATATTTACAAATCAAATCACTCAATATTTACAAATCAAATCACTCAATATTTACAAATCAAATCACTCAAACCCCAGAAACTCCTCATCCTCAGTGTCACTCTGGAAGAGTTCAGCCAGTGATGGAGGCAGCTTCCCACTGGTCAGAGGTCCTCTGTCCTCCTCCTCCTCCTCCTCCTCCTCCTCCTCACATCATCATCATCATCATCATCATCACTGCTGTCCTCTGCCTCTGCACCAGCTCCAGCAGGCCGTGGGGGGATGCCCGCCTTCTTGAACCCTGCCTTGATGGTCCGGGTGGTGACAGAAGCCCAGGCCTTGTCGACCCACTCCACCGCCTGGGCGAACGTCGCATGCCGCATCCTCCCCGTTGCTGTGAAGCTGTGCTCGCCACTCACCATCAACTCCTCCCACAATTTCCTTAGGGAGGCCTTGAAGCTCCGGTTAACAGAGATGTCCAAAGGTTGAAGAAGTTTGGTCAGCCCCCCAGGAATGATTGTGGGCATGGTGTTAAGGGTCTTTATTTTTGCCTTCATGGCATCCGTTATATGGGCCTTCATACTGTCCATCACGAGGAGAGCCTTCTTCGTCCTGAAGAACCCGTCAGGACGATGGACGAAGCATTTATTGATCCAATGGACCATCATAGCTTCGTCCATCCATCCCTTCGGGTTCACCGCCACCACGACTCTGGAGCTGAAGTCCTCCTTAGGCATTGTTTTTCGTTTAAAAATGACCGGGGGGGGGGGGTTTGCATCCATCAGCACCACAGGCCAGAACCACTGTAAAGTGGGACTTCTCATGGCCTGTGGTGAGGATGTTGATGGTCTTCTCACCCTTCTGGGAGACACTGCGTCCTAAAGGGATATCGAACGTCAGCGGTACCTCGTCCATGTTTATTACGTGGTCGGCAGTGATCCCATGCGTCTGGACTTTGCGTGAGAAAGACAAAATGCAGACATTAGCGCCGGGCTAGCTAATCGAGCACGCACTCACAGACCTGCTGTGAGCGCACCAACTGACCTGCAACATAAAAATGTTTCTTTGTTTGTCCACATCACATGTCCACATCAGAAGAAGACATTACCGGTAGCTTACAGTAAACAAAAAATTGAGCGCGCACCCACTGACAACAAACTCTACATCACATGTCCACATCAGAAGAAGACATTACCGGTAGCTTACAGTAAACAAAGAATTGAGCGCGCACCCGCTGACAACAAACTCGATGTGAGCACGTGATTTTATATTAAACCAGTGTTCCACAGTCACTGGTTGACTTTAAACAAGGCTTAAAGACCTTTCTTTTTAAGCGAGCCTACCGTACTCTGCCTCCACATGATTTTATCTTTGATCTTAGTTGATATTATCATTGTTTTAATTGATTTTATTATTGTTTTTTGTTGTTTTATCACTGATCTTACTTGATTTTATCACTTGTTTTTTTATCTTTAATTTTAGCTGCACTTTGTAGCACTTTGAGATTTTTGTTAATAAAAAGTGCATTATAAATAAAATTCATTATTATTATTATTATTAAATTAATATATTAAAATTTAGCAAGATACCGGTGCGTTAAACACACACAAAAGAATGTAAACAAAGAATCGAGCGTGCACCCACTGACCACAAACTCGCTGTGAGCGCGTGATTTTATATTAAATTAATTATTCAAATTTAGCAAGATACCGGTGCGTTAAACACACACCAAAAAAAAAGTAAACAAAGAATCGAGCGTGCACCCACTGACCACAAACTCGCTGTGAGCGCGTGATTTTGTATTAAATTAATTATAAAAATTTAGCAAGATACAGGTACGTTTAACACACACACACACAAAAAAACATTAGCTTAGCGTTACCGATACCAGGCGATACACGAAGGCAGACATTTTCATACGGTACATTAAACAAAGAAACGCGCGTGCACTGACTGACCACAAACTTGCTGTGAGCGCGCAATTTTATATTAAATTAATCTATTAAAATTTAGCAAGATACAGGTGCGTTTAACACACACAAAAAAAACATGGTAGCTTAGCTAGCGGTACCAGTACCAGGCGATACACGAAGGCAGACATTTTCGTGGGGTACATTAAACAAAGAAACGCGCACGCACTGACTGACCACAAACTCGCTGTGAGCGCGCGCTTTTATATTAAATTAATCTACAGGTAGTCCCTGACTTACGAGCGAGTTCCGTTACAACGAGGTGCTCGTAACACGGAAATCTCGTAATTTGGAACGGCCGCCACGTGTCTCGTAAGTCCGGAATTTCGCTCGTAAGTTGGAACGGTTTTGCTAGCGCGACTACGAACACTCGTTTTTCATCGAAAAACTGCTTATGAGTGCATAAAAATGATCGGAAACGTGTGTCCACATGTTTAGCTAACGAACTGTGGTGAAAAAACACAGAAAAACTCAGTATTTTTTGCGTTTTTTCCAAAAATTCGCCAGCTCGTAAGTCCGGAACCTCGTAAGTTAGAGCGCTCGTAAGTCGGGGACTACCTGTATTAAAATTTAGCAAGATACAGGTACGTTTAACATACAAAAATAAAACCATGTTAGCTTACCTGCCGACTCACGAAGGCTCGAAAGTTGTCCAGTTTCTCCTGGTAGTTGGCCGGGACCTTCTGGGACATGGTGTTCTGGGCCCTGATGGACAGGTCGTGGCGTTTCATTAACCTGAAACACCAGCTCGGACCAGCAGCGAACTCCGAGACCCCGATGTCCTTAGCAACAGAGATGGCGTGGAGGCGAAGCTGCACCGTGGAGACCCCTCTTCCACATGCACGCTCGGACAGGACCCAGGACTTCACTTTGTCCTCCAGTTCTGGCCACCTGGCTTTCATGCCCCTGTTGGCCCGCTTGGACCGCTTCATGGCTTGGATCACTCCCTCCGACTTCCTCCAGCCCCGGATCACCTTCTCACTGACCCCGTACTGGCGGTCAGCGGCGCGGTTCCCGTGCACCACGGCAAATTTGACCACCTCCAACTTAAATTCTGCCGTGTAGGACTTTCTTTTAGGAGGCATGGCTGCTGTTGTCTTCTGGTTCTCTGTAGTTGTTTTGTTGTTCTCGCTGTATCTCCTCACTCACTCTCAGAGATGTCGGTTGGGTGATGGGGTTTTATGCTCAATACACAAACAGGTAACGCCTCCAGGCACGTCTGCAGGTACTGTACCGGTAAACAGACTACAGGTCTCTTTAGCACCCATAGCGGCCGAAAGTGGTACTACCATGCGCCCCTAGCGGCCGAAACTGGTACTACCATGCGCCCCCCTAGCGGCCGAAACTGGTACTGCACTGCCTGCGCCCCTAGCGGCCGAAAATGGTACTACCATGCGCCCCTAGCGACCGAAAGTGATAACAAGCCATATATAGGTCGCACCTGAGTATAGGTCGCAGGCCTTGAAAAAAGTATAAAAAGGTGCGACCTATACTCCGGAAAATGCGGTAGTTAGATTGTAAACAGTCAGTTGCTGCTTATTGTTCTGGTTCTGACTGTTAATGTATTTATTAAGATTTTTATTATTGTTAGTAAAGTTTATTTATTGTAAAGAGTGCTGTTTATTTAAAATGTCATCCAAATGGGTTGCTTTTATTTATTTGTTTATGTTTATGTTTATTAAATTTGTTCATTTTTTTACAGAAGAAACTATACAAGACAATCTCATTAAATGATAGTGTACAAAATGTAAAAAAATGAAAGGTAGCAGAAAGAAGAATAAATCTTATTATATCTGCCCCTTACTTACAACAATCAGATTAAACAACAATAATCAGCCATGTAAACAATAATAATCTTCAACCAACTTTTCAACAATCAGATTTAACAATAATAATCTTCAACCAACAGTACAAAATGAGTCAGAGAGTCAGAGTCAGAGAGTCTTTATTGTCATTTGCACCGCATGTGGTACATGTGATGAAAACGAGATTATGTACACGAGGTCCCAGTTACATCCAACAACAAATGAAAGAGAAAAACAGTAATAACATCTAGAACTAACTAAGAAAAACATCAACTAGTAATACACTAAGCCTAATATAGTGGGAATAAACAGCAGCACGAACATGAGTTTGTATGAGCAGATGGTCACAGATGAACACAGATGAACACAGCAACAAGAAAACAGATCAGCATCAGTATGATGTGATATTTTGCAGTGTTTATTTTATTTTTATTTATTCATGAGTCTAACAGCCTCAGGGTAGAAGCTGTTCCTCAGTCTAGTGGTTCTACACTTGATGCTCCTCAACCTCCGTCCTGAGGGGAGTGGGGCAAAGAGTGAGTGTGCTGGATGAGTGAGGTCTTTCATGATGCAGGTGGCTCTTTTCCTGCATCTGGAGGTATAAATGTCTGTGATTGTGGGGAGACTGACTCCAACAGACTTCTGTGCAGCCTTCACCACTCTCTGCAGAGCTTTCCTCTCTTCAACTGTGCAGCCTCCATGCCACACGTTGATGCTGGAGCACAGGATGCTCTCCACTGCACACCTGTAGAAGGAGGTGAGGACTGGGCTGCTCAGACCAGCTCGTCTCAGCCGTCTGAGGAAGTAGAGTCTCTGATGACCTTTCTTGATCAGGCTGGTGGTGTTGTTGCTCCAGCTGAGGTTATCATTCAAGTGTACACCCAAGTATTTGTAGCTGGAGACCACTTCCACTGCAGACCCACCTATTTTCAGTGGGGCATGGGTGTGTTTGTTCCTTCTGAAGTCCACAATCATCTCCTTTGTCTTCTTCACATTCATGTGAAGATTATTCTCTTTGCACCAGCTCTCCAGGTGTTCCACCTCCTGTCTGTAGCTGGACTCATCATTGTTTGTGATGCATCCCACCACCGCTGTATCATCTGCAAACTTAACAATATGACAGCCTGGAAGTGTGGCTGTACAATCATATGTGAGCAGAGTGAACAGAAGGGGGCTCAGCACACATCCCTGAGGAGAGCCAGTGCTGAGGGTTATGGTGGAGGAGGAGAAGTTGTGGATCTTCACGGACTGTGGTCTGTCTGTTAAGAAGTCTAGTACCCAGTTACAAATAGAGGGGCTTAGTCCAAGTGTAGATAGTTTGTCTATCAGAGTTTGGGGGATCATGGTGTTGAAGGCAGATGTGAAGTCCACAAAGAGCAGACGCACGTATGAGTCTTTCTGATCCAGGTGGGTGAGAGCAGTGTGGACCACGGAAGAAATGGCGTCCTCTGTTGATCGGTTCTCACGGTATGCGTATTGATGAGGGTCCTCATTGATGTTAGTCATTGAAATGACTAACTCTTTCTAATTTTCTAATTGATACAATACAAATTTACAACAGTACAAAATGACTAACTCTAATTTTCTAATTGATACAATACACATTACGCTATTTCATATATATATTTTTTAACACATTTGTTTTGATCATTTTTTTAAATGTAAAAATTGACTTGGCATTTTTAACTACATTCTCCAAGCCATTCCATAATCTAATTCCCTGGATTGAGGTAGAACGTCCCTTCAAACTAGTTCTGAACTGTGGTTTTACAAACAACTCTGTCCCCTTAAGATTATAACAACTTTGTCTTTTAACAAAGTGCATTTGGATATTTAAAGGTAATGCATTTCTTTGAGCTCTATACATAACTGATAAGATATTATAGTCTACTAAGTCATGGAACTTCAATAATTTAAGGTGATAGAATAATGTACTTGATGGATGACGATAATGCTTTCTAGTGATAATTCTTACAGCTCTTTTCTGTAATACGAATATAGGTTTTGTGATTGTTTTACACGCATTCCCCCAAACATCAATGCAATAGATTAGGTGTGGAACAATGATTGTGTTATACAACAAATATAGAGCCTTATCATTTAATAGGTCTCTGACTTTGTACAGTACTGCAATCGATTTAGCTATTTTTATTCTTACAGAATTTATGTGTTGTTTCCATGTCAGTTTGTCATCAATGATAACACCCAAAAACTTCACCTCACTCATTCTACAAATCTCACATCCTCAATTTTGAGTGGGACATCAACAGTTTTCTTTTTATTACCGAATATCATGTAATTAGTTTTCTCTAGATTTAATGATAATTTATTTATTTTAAACCAAGTTTGTATCTTGACAAATTCTGTCTTTATCAATTCCAACATTTGTTCAATATCTTCACCTAAACAGAAAAAAGTGGTATCATCAGCAAAAAGTACACATTTAAGGAGTCCTGACACATTTACTAAGTCATTCACATATAAAATAAAAAGCTTTGGTCCAAGTACAGAGCCTTGGGGAACTCCACATGTGATATTACAGAGGTCAGATCTTACATCATTTATTTGTACAAATTGTTTCCTATCTTTTAAGTAGCTAGATACCCACTGTAATGCTGGTCCTCTAATACCATATTTGCTTAGCTTTTCTAGGAGAATGGTGTGATCAATAGTATCGAATGCTTTTTTTAAATCAACAAAAATACTGATACAATATTGTTTTTGATCGACAGCAGTAGTTATTTGTTCCATTAATTCCATGAGAGCCATTGATGTAGAGTTTTTTGCTCTAAATCCATACTGACTATTGCTTAGAATATTTTGTTTATCTAAAAATTGGTCTAGTCTGTTTACAAATAGTTTTTCAAGAATTTTTGAAAACTGTGGTAATAAGGATATAGGTCTATAATTGTTGAATACACATTTATCACCATTTTTAAAAAGAGGAACGACCTTAGCTACTGAAGGAAACATGAGGGAGACCATATATTGTGTCTTTAAACACATATAGTGCCACCCAGATGTAACTAAAGGATTTTAACAGGGGTCAGTATTAAGCTGACCTCTTTATCCTTAATTAACTTACTTATTCAGATTGAATAGTAATTTCACGGATTCTTTTCTTTTTCAGTTTACCCAATATTTCTGTGATCTTTATGATGGATAAATAAACAGAGCTATAGAGTGACAATGGACATTGACTTAGTTTGGTATGCCAGGCGACACTACCATTTATTTAAAATAAATCAACTAAAATCAACACCATTACACTTGATTGACATGATTTCACTTTCTTTCAAATTAATACGTCAGCACACTTAAATTTAACACAACAGACTTCAATACTGGATGTTAACATATTTAGTCTGTGGGCTCTTTAGCTTAAAATAGTTTCCAGCTTAGAATTGAGGGAAAGGAGAGGAGGAAAGATTTAAGAAGAATTGGGAGGTTAAGAGAGGAAGTTTATCTTGCATTTATGAAACCAGATGACACTCTTCCATACGCGTCCAGCTAAGATATCATCACACCTCCAGCAAGCAAACAGCGGCTCCTTTACCTTAAGACGTCCGCCTTGGTTCTGGCAAAGAGCTGTGATCAGCTTTGGACTGACGAGTCGTCGGTCCCGCAAGTCCAAGCTGGACTCCACACGTGTTTACCTTGTCGGTGTCGGTGATACTCGCTTTCGTCGGCAGAAGCCGTGGCAATCGTGGTTTTTTGGCTCAAGATAAATTATTCCAGGAAGGAATAACAAAGTTTTGAGCTTACGCTCATTCGAAGTGGGCTCATAACAGCAAGTTATCAGTCCCAGCTGGATGACGAAGGTCGTTAGCTCTTGACCAAGCGTACCCCAGCCCTTTGGGAAGGTTCACATCTCTTTTGAAGCTCCCAGCAAACTCTCAGGAACCTTCTGGTTCCTTCCAAACTCTTGCAGACTCTGAAGCATTCAGCAAAACTTAGAACTTAAACGATCAAAGAGAGGAGTGAGGCTTGTCTCTTTTTCATTGGTCCGTGGACCAGTCGAGCAATTCACTTGCCGTTATCATGACCCAAGGTTACAGCCCGAGCAGAGGGAAATTGTTTAGGAAAAGACAGAGCAGCTGGAGCCCTTTTCATGAGAAACAACGGATTACTGTCTTCTGACTTTCTAAACAAAACCGTCTGGTCTCTCTGACCCGAGACTTCACCTTTAACACAGCAGTGAACACCGTTTAACTCTTACAGAATAACACAGCTTAAAAGCACACATCATGAAAATGACAAAAGTTATTCTTTTGATCACATCAGCCTAAAATCAAAGATAGAAATAGTCTCTTTTGGTGACTATGTTCTCAGATTACAGCTAATGGAATGATTTTGTGGTAAATGTCTTGCTTTACTGAGAGGTCAGTAAAGGTCATCTCTGGAACAGTTCAAAAGTACACAGGTGTCTTAAAGTGGACATGGTCATGCCCACTACATCTCCCCCCTTTTGGAAGCCATCGCCAGTCCTTGGGGATGGGGTCCAACACGAAAGGAAACCTTGAACTGTCTTTGATCTTGAAGTAATCCAGCAAGTGGAAAAGAAAAATCAAAAATTATAATCCCATAAAGTTTTTGGAAATTCCATACTGTTCGGAGGTAATCCCATTGCGAAAAGCTTTTAATCCCTTGGAAAACTGAGTCTGTTAACTCTTGGAAAACAAAGTCTGTGATCCTTTGGAAAACAAAGTCTTATAATCCACAGCGGTAATTCCACAGCAGTAATTCCACAACGATTAGTTTTGTTGATTGATCAGCAACAATTGTTTTCATAATCAGCATGTAGAGGGGATCCCTCGATTGACGCAGAGGAGGCGACCCTTGGATGAAGGTTGAAGACCAAGCGTTGGAGCTGCAGGTCCCCACATCGAAGGTTGTTGGCTGGTTGGTTTCCAGTCAGTGCCACTCTGGTTCTATGTGTCATGCAATTATGTGGTTTTTTAGGTGGGCTTATGATTGGGATTTTACATTAGGCCCTACCTATATGCACCTGGTATGTAAGCTATCATGGTTTAGATCAGCTACAATTACCAATTAAGGGGTGGATCAATTCTGTAAAATTAGATATAGGGATTTGTACCTATAAAATTTTGGAGGGCTTCTGTAACGAAGGCCTCTAATTCCAAACTATTCCTCCATTCATTACTTAGTTTAGGTTAAACTAAAATAAAAAAATGAAATATAGTTTGATCTAAATGTCTGTTGTCTTTTAGACGAACGACGCAGGATTTGGTATTCCTAATAAATTTTGAAGTCTATGGCGAGACTCATCAAAATGAATAGGTAATCTAGAATAGAAACGATCGAATCGGTTCAATTTAGAAATTGTGAGGTCAATGTAGTTTATGGTACCTTGAGTAGCTTTAAACTACATTGACTCTTCGACGATTGAGATTTAACAAAACGAACTGCATGTTGGCATAGTTAAATCCATATCATTCATTAACCAATGTTAATACAAAACCTTTTTGGCTGGGAGTGTTCAGAACCAAACAATATCTCAACTAATGACAACAGTAATGAACAACGTTTCACTGCTTCGACACA
>JBBPBX010079646.1:0-11870 GCA_038048925.1 Garcialebias charrua
TCGTCTAGTCAAGTCAATTGCTATAAATCTACAGAACCATCATATTTCTAAACATCCTCTGATCAGGTCCACTTCAGGTTTGAGTGGTTCGAGCCTGCAGGCCAGAAAACATTTCCAAGGGGCGTCCCCCATCCTGCTTCACACACTTTCACAGAGGGGAAAAAAAAACAGTGTTGTTAATTGCTCATTCGAAATATGCTTACATCAATACTCCTTCTTCCATGACATGATTAAAGAAAATAAAACGTTCAAGACCGATGCCGCCTCAATATCAACGCAAGTGAACTTTGTTTATAACGCCAATTTATCAGTTATCCTTATTATTCTTTGTATACTAAAATGTATTTACCATCTTTTAGTTAATTAGTTATTTCTAGGAACATTTTTCGGCCTAGTTGTTTCTAGGAAACATTTACAATCTAGTTATTTCTAATTAGTTATTTCTAGGGACCAATTTCAACCTTTCTATTTTTAGAAACATCTGTTAACTTCTTTAACCCCCTTTTGAAACAAAACTCTACCTTGTTTCAATTATGCCAAAGTTATTTGGTTAATAAATTGGAAATTGTGTCTAAATTTACCATCCTTTAACCCAAGCACTAGTGTCAGATGTTTCCTAAACCTCAGCCTATTGCCACCACTAATTTGGTTTTCACAACCATATAGCTAACTATAATCTACGATATCATCTCATTTTCTTTAAAATTATAATCATTTACCAAAATGTACCCCTTGTGACACATCAGAATCCCAACATGCACTCCGCCAAGGACAACTGCAAAAACAAACATATAAAAGTTAACTCGTTTTGGGGTCAGGAGCTAGGATCATTTCCCTTGCTCCCCTTCAGCTTCACCACAGAGTTACAGGAACCAGAAGAAGCAAGTCGTCAGATCCACCTGAGCACAGTATAACTAAAAATCATGAAGCCTGCGCTGGCAGGCCCAAATGTGCCTATGTGTTTCATTAAAAATTTATCATAGCAACTGTAGTTTTGATCCCGGCTACTAAGATCAACGACAGATCCTCACAGATCAATATGGGGTGCGGCCTTTGCTGGTGTGAGTGACTTCAGGACCATTTGTTCTCTTGTCTGTTTGGAGAACGTGTTCAGCTTTCTCTTGTTCCAGCCCCCAGTGAGACGTTCACTGGGTTCTGATTCTCGTCCGGACCCCCCAAATCCGGACCGTATATCCTGGCCATTTGTGTCTGATGACCATGTTTTGACAGTTCTTTGAGAAAGTCTTTGCCTCTGCTCGGCTGAAAGTTTTTGTGGACAGTCTTTTGTTCTTTCGGTGCCTTTGGTGTTTTCAGTCGTTCCTTGCGTAAGCCCCTCAAAAGTTCTTGAGCAAGGTTGCATATGAATCCAGCCATGTTGTTCTTCCCAGTGAAGTCACAGTGAGTCAGTTTCTGGACACACCTTCATATTAAATCTGATCCGATCTGATCAATAACCACAGTAGCTGAGATTCAAAAGTCAGATGCTGCATGTGTTTTGACAGAGGCCTACCTTAATGCATATTTACCATTATGTGTTCTGTATAGATGAGGTGGGATTCATAAGACTCACTCTTGCCGTTCCATCAACATTGTTCAATGAGGCTATTTAAAAAATTAAAAAATTAAAAAATCATTAACAGACCAGGATCAAATTAATTTTCTGTTAACAATCTTTATTATGGAACCTTCGACGGAGGCATCTTTTAATCTGATCTGCACAACAGATCCAAAACATTAGTTTACCTAAAAGTGAAATAATCAATTTAACCCTGAAATCAAAAAATACTGTAGCCTACTTTTATTTCAGAAAATATAATTTACTATTTCCTAAGACCCCCTTGCTAGTATACAGTCTATGATAATTAGCCAATTCCTTGAGCCTTCTAAGATCTGCCTTCTTGTTGGATTTATTTATGTATGGGGCGGCCGTGGTGTAGTGGTAATGGCAGTCGTCCCCCGATCGGAAGGTTGGAGGTTCGAATCCCGCGTCCGCCCACCATGTGTCGTTGTGTCCCTGGGCAAGACACTTAACCCCGAGTTGCTCCCGGTAGGTCTGGATGGCGCCTTGCAAGGCAGGCTACCACTACCGGTGTATGAATGTGTGAATGAATGGGTGGATGGCTGGTATTGTAAAGCGCTTTGGGGCTCCTCACAGGGGGCTAGAAAGCGCTATATAAATAAGCTCCATTTACCATTTACCATATGTATCGTGTATATTTTCATGCCCTCCTAAATTGTCAATTTGAAATTATTAAGCTCAGTGGCTCATTTATTCAAAGTAAAATGTGGGCTCTTTCATTTTGGCCTGTTGTTCCAGGTATATAACTATTAGTCCAGGGGTGTCAAACTCATTTTGATCTGGGGGCCGCATACAGCTTAATCTGATCTCAAGGGGGTCAGACCAGAATACTCATTCTAAAGGTCCACTTTTTGTCTTTGTATTAGTGCAAAGAATAAATAAATTATAAAGATATTAACATTAAATTAATTGTCCTTTCACATTTTTACTCAGTTTAACATTTAAGTGCATTACATATTAAAAAACTGATCAGTGATTGCACGTTTTAAAACATTTATTCAACAAAATGTTTTGTTAAATACCCTGATGCATGCTCAATAATCCAGGTAGAAAAATCTAAAAAACTAAATCTGGGCTTCTGGACATACAAAAAAAAAAAGTTTTGTTAAAACCCTTTCCTGCATGTTAAAAATGCATCAAAATTTAGAAATGAATGAATTTTAAATCCATTTTTCACATCTAAGAAGCAACTGTGAACCCATAAATTGAGCTTTGAGCGTAGCTGTTTTATTACTGCAGATTTTTAAGAAAATAGCGTTTTTTTTTATTTTATTTTATTTTTTTTTTTAATAATTCAGATTCATCTGCGGGCCGACTAAAACCCCCTGGCGGGTCTTTCTCACCCCTAAGTCGATTTTTAAAGTCCAACTCTCCACTTATTATAAATTGAGATTCAATTTATGTCCTCAATAGATTAAAATTAAAGATGTATTTATTTAAGACCTGTCTGTGAGGGCTACTCCCTCCTTAGCACTTTGAGATTTCCATTAATGAAAAGTGCGTTATAAATGGAATTCATTAATATTATTATTATTTATTCTTCAAACCCCAATCTGTCCTCTTCTTTTATTCATCTGACTCCAAACAGTTATTAAACTCTGTACCTGCATCCCTTTACTTTTATTAAATGTTTCAGAACGAATAACCCAACTGGATGACTAAATTAAAAAATAAAAGTGACTCCGACCTGTTTTTGGCTTTTCTAGAAATCATTATGCTCCTGTCTGCAGTACCTTTTTTCGTCCATCAGGGGTCTCCATTATACTCAGGCTCAGTGTTTGCCAGGTGTACGATAATTTTCGTATTTGTACGATAATTTTGCCCTCTGTACGATGTACGATCAATAATCCCGACAAAGGCCAAAAATACAATAATTTCGCCATTCTGTAAACGTGTAGTTGTGACCGGTTTCCATCAGCCTGTTGCAACTGTTTGTCAGAGTTTTTTGTGAACCCTGAAGGCGTCTTAAATTCCAGCTTTCTAAATGTGACAGAAGACTTTCTGTAAAGCTCTTTAGTTGCCCCCAGACAATAATGCGTATTAATGTCTATGGTTCCCCCCAGCACTGACGCCACAAAGCTGTGAGTGCCTGTTAGACGCTACAGTACAGTACTTTATTATTTTGTTTATAATGGGTGTACGATAATCCTACATTTCTCACCTGGCAACCCTGCTCAGGCTATACAGGAAACGACTGTCTTTTGCGTCCGGAACGCTTACAAGACGTGGACATTCACTGGAACTATTCACAAAAGTACGTCTTCCAGATTGGTAATCCACTTTCTCTGCTTCTTATATTGGGAAATACAAGTATGATGCGTTCGGTTCTACATCCTCACGGCCTATACACAAATTATAAGACGTCTCGTAAACCACGTCGGACCTAGTGGCTCGTTAGCTTTGCTGTTAGCTGCTAAGTTCGTCTACAAAAACCAACTTTGGATTATTTAAAGTCGATATTGTTTATCTACACGACGCGCCACTGTACGCTTTGTTAGCGAATCCGATGTGAGCTGTTTACCGTTACAAAGTTATAAAATGTCCGCTGTTGGGCAGCCTATGCTATGCTAACGGGAGGTTCACTGCAATTTTCCAACTTTCCCGTTTGTCTAAATGTTATAACCTAAAATTATTGAGATAGAATGTCATAATCCTTTTTGATCAATCCTTCCAATTGTGACGGTTCATTCGGCCCTAATTAATTTATCTCGAACTATCCGCAAATATTTTATTTGTTTATTCAAAAAACCGTACAATCCTGAGGCCTTCTAGCCTGGTTAAAACCAGACCCCCGTTCAGAGCTGAGCTGAAGTTCTATTTTTTCATTTCACCCACATTCACGCTGTAGAAAATTATCTAATCCTGTTATAATGGAGAAGTGTAAACCAATTTAATGTAATGTTTATTCTGTGTTTTAGGAAACCCACACCAGCTACTGAGGAGGTGAAGACTTCGTTTAGCACTCCATTTAACTGCTGTATCCAAATAAAACCTTGTTCTAACCTCAGCGCCTATTATTTAATCCTCAGATAGCTTGTGAAAAGTTTAAGGAAAAAAAAGAAACAATAATAATCCATAATTATGTCATACAGGCTGAGAAATACAGTAATCATTATTTTCCTCCTTCTGTTTTTGAATTCTTTAAAGTCCATGACTCACCATGTTTTCAAATTGCATCGCCATTATTTATTTGTTTATTTAAAAATAATACAGTAGCGTTTATTTATATTGTAGAGAAATAACGAAATATATAGTCATTATTATCATAGTGTCTTGAATAGAAATGAAATAAACACAGAAATGTATTTTTATCATATTTTATATTTCTTATTTCAATGTGGTCTTGTGACTGTTACATGCTCAAAGCAGCAAGGGGCGATATGTACCATTTAAGTTTACCGGTATATATATATATATATATATATATATATATTTTATTATATATATATATATATTTTTTTTTTTTTGGGTACTTCATTGTGTATTTTATGAGTGTGGACAAAGTCAAACACTAAAGCTGTTTAGAAAACCACTTGGTTTCTAAACTTAAAAATATTTAGATCACAGATCAAAAATTTAAACTGAGAGCCTGTATCATTTTAAGGGAAAAATATGTTGTTTCAAAATTTCATAGCGTCTACAAATCCCCCCCAAAAAATTGGGATAAATCCATTTTTCCCACTGTGCCGTAGTAAGTGGACCCATTATAGCCTTGGCCCCCTCTCGGCCCCCCCAGCAATAAGAGTCTAGCTCCGCCACTGGTCCAGCGCAGCGCTGCAGAGAGACAGAGACAAAGAGAGCCACGTGCAGTTTGGAGAGCAGAGACAAGTCACGCAGGTGAGGCAGGCATTGACTCCTCACATGGCAGGAAACCATTATTTTAGAACATAAAAAAGGATTTAGTATTCTGTGACTAATTTTATTCTATTTTTAACTGGTCCAGGTGGAACTCTTATCAGATTATTTTATCAGCGAAAGTCAGCGCATCCATTTCAAAAACTCTCACCTAGTCCCGCCCTTACTTATTTAATCTCGAATTATAAGTAAGTCTAAATTGTCACTGTTTTAAACTAGACACCACCTAGTAAGCTTACAGTTTAAACTTGGTCTCAGAGTTACAGGGTCAGCGGCGAATAAATTATTTATTTATTCTAAAACCCCGACCCCTCTGTTCCAAACGCCCGTCGGCATCTGGGAGGCGCGACCACTGCGTGTTTTTACCTGGGACTTGGGTATTATTATTTACTTCACGTATACGTATACTTGTCTTATTTCCTTATCTTACTGAGTCCAATACACTGAGCTAAAATTTGCCTATTAATGTCCAATTTCAGATTTTTGTTGAAACAGGCAATCTGCTTACCTCATTGTTGTGTAGACCGGTCACTGATCAGTGCTCTGGACTCCGGCTCGTCCTTTCCTGTCCGCGCGTGCAACCAATCTCGGTAGGACCTCCATTTTTGTTGGCTTTGATTATTATTCGCCCCGAATTCGTTATTTTGGTTTCACTTTGGATCAAAAAGGAGAGATACACTTAAACACGACAGACGCTCACTTAAAGTTCCAAACCAGTTTAATTTATCATAAGTTTAAAAGTCACAGAATACATTTGTTATATTTTATAAGCTATATATATATGATCTCATATGAGAAGACAGAGAGAGAGAAAGAAAGAAAGATAGAGAACAAAGAGAACATGAATGCGCATTCAAGGAGACAAGGCCATACAACCTGAAAGTTACTCCCTCGTGGCTTCTTCCTGCGTTGTCTGATGGAGGAGGGAATAACTTATACTTTTATACTCTTCTGTGGGGGTGTTTTCTGCTCTCAACCAATAAGAGAAGTTCTGCTTTGTTTTCTTGTAGGGTGTTTCCTGCCTTAACCAATAAGAGCAGTTTTGCTTTGTTTTCTTGTCTTACTCCACTGCCAGAAAGCTTCTGTTCTGGTTTACCCAGGCCTCAGGGGGTTTCAGCTTACTCTGGTTTCCAAAACTAAATATACAACAATGCTGAGCACCCACAAATCACACACACACTAGTAGACCACCAAGTGACCAATCAGTGCAACTGGACACCAAACCACACCAAAGACACACATAGATTAGGGCTGTTCTGACACTCCCTGGCTAAGCAAACATGCAGAACCAGAGAGTGGCTTTCAGTGGACTTCTCCCAAGCCAAATATCTGCAAAGTCATAAAACTGACAGACAGACAGAGAGGACACAAACTGCATCATTTGAAAACCCCTTCTGGTGGAATAAAAACACGAAGAATAAAATATTTTATTTCACAACAGTATGAGAGGGATACGGGGACTAGTGGAGCTGTAAGGATCAGCTGAACTGAATGTGGGTGAGTTTTAGTAGGATTGACCCACCAAAGCAACAGGAAGTGCACATGAGAGGAGAAGAGGGAGTGGGGAGGAAGGAGTGGATGAAGATTAGTGTCAGGAGGAGATGTGCAGGAGTGGAAGGAAAAGGTTACAAGATAAGACCTGCTGTGATGTTTGATTTGGAAACTGGTTCTAAAAAAAAAAAACAGGAAGAGGAGCTGGAGGTGGCATAGATGTTCAGATTTTTCATCGAAAGGGAACCAAACGAACAGCAATAGAAATAGAAATAGGTCTGCCAAAGGGACAGTTCAGTTTTGGAGACAATGTTAGAGGCTGAGATGGTTTGGGCATGAGCAGAGGAGGGACAGTGGACATGTTGCATGATATGGAGCTGAGTGTCTCTAGTACGTACTGCAGACGCAGGAATCCTGCAGTGCTTTTATACACTGTCATGACTGAACTTGTTGTCTCCCCTCCCAGGTATTCGTGTGATCAGTGCTCCTATCGCTGTCACCGCATGGACCAACTAAAGAGCCACAGTCTGCGGCATCAAGCCAAGTCCCTCATGTGCGAGATCTGCGCATATGTCTGCAAGCGCAAATACGAGCTTCGCAACCACATGCTGGCCAAACACTCTGGAACGGAGAAAAGGCCAGCTGCGCTTAAATGCAACTACTGCACGTACACTACCTGTTACCGCCAAGCCCTTCAGAACCACGAGAACTGCAAGCACACCAAGCTAAAAGAGTTTCGCTGTGCACTCTGCGTCTATTCCTCGTTCAGTGGCATCAGCCTCTTCCTTCACAAGAGGAAAGTTCACGGGTACGTTCCCGGGGACAAAGCCTGGCTGGAGAATTACAAAGCAAAGGAAAAGGAGAGGAACGCTGCCCAGTTTGTGCAGGATTTTTACATTAAACCATCGACAGATTGTGCGCAGCTTGAACAATCCACAGTAGATCCTTATGATCCGCCACAAAATCACAATTCCAGCAGAGAAACTGCTGCTGCTTCACAAGCTCTTAACCATGTTGGGGTTTCTCAGGAAGGCGTTTCAGATAGATCTGCCAGCAGTCCAGAGCAGTACTGCACCCTGGTGTTAACGACACTAACTACAGATGACCAAACCAAACTCTTACAGAACGAGGACAACAGCTCAACGCCTTTAAACAATGATAGATCTGGTTTGTCTACTCCTGCCGGCTCACTAGAGGACGATACCGTAGAAACACAAGATGGTATCTGTGACTTGGATGAACCTCTGATTAGCACAAGTCAACCTGTTGAACCCCCAGATGATCCGATACCAACGACCAGCGCTGCTGTTCCAGATTTACAACCCGAAGCTCGTCTGAAAGCTTTGAAGAGACACGACAAGGACCAAGCAGAAACCATGGTTTTAGAAGGACGGGTGCAGATGCTTGTGGTGCCGTCAGACGATGTCTATCACTGTGACAAGTGCTTATACGTAACCCGTAAGGAGACCGCTCTGAAGCACCACTGCAGGGCGTTGTGTCACGGCAGGGCAAAGGGACACAAGTGCCAGGATTGTGGCGCTCAGTTCAAACAGAGACGGGGACTAGATATCCACCTGAAGAAGAAGTGCTCGGCTCTTCCACACAAAGCCAGAACACCGGTAGACGTTTCAAAGATCCTTCCAGCTTCAACGGAGAATTCAGCTGCAGGTCAGGAAGAATCTGAACAACTGGAGGGGGGAACGAGTTCGGATCAGGTGGACATTCTGTCCTTGGATATAGGACTGCAAGAACAAGAAGTGTGCTCATTTCACACACCATCATCTGCTGTATCAGAACAGAAGATTCAGGCAGCGAAGCCTTCAAATGTAAACAAAGCATTAAATAAAAGAGTCAAAAGTGTTTCACTGCAGAGAAATCCTCTTTATGTTAAAACTGAGGGGAAATTCAGATGCACACTGTGCAGCTTTTCATCAGTCCAGCTACGAACAGTCAAACAACACGTCCCGTCCTGCAGAGAAACCGTAAATAAAAAAGAAAATGGACTCGTTTCTGACAGGAGCCACAGAAGAAGATCTCTGAAGGACAAGGAGTGTCCCGTGGAAAAGGCTGGTGAAAGTGTGGTGAAAGTTTCTAAGAAGCATCGAGTCTCTTGTCCAAACTGTGCGTTTACGTGCAGCCAGAAAAGAGCTTTGGACAGCCATAAAAAGAACGGCTGCATGAAAGCAGGTGAAGTCCAGTGCGCCTTGTGCTCGTTCGTAGCCAAGTCCACGCTTTCTTTGTCTCGTCACAAACTTCGTCATCACAAGAAGGACGCCTCGGCCCGACGGTTGCGTTGCCGGCGCTGCTCCTTCAGCTGTGAGCAGCGGCGCTCCATGAAGCAGCATCTCCTGCTGAAGCACGAAGACGCTCGGCCTCATCGTTGTCTCCACTGCCCCTTCAGCACCGCGAGGCGCTACCGCCTGGAGGAGCACGAGTCTCTGCACACTGGGGTCGGCCGTCACGGCTGCGACGCGTGCGGCAAGACCTTTGGCACGGCGGCCAAACTGCGTCAGCACAAGGTGCGCGTGCACGACAAGCGGCCCACGCACCTGTGTTCTCAGTGCGACTTCAGAAGCTGCACTCCCGACGACGTCAGGCGACACGGCCGAAGATGTCACACGGGGGAGTTGCGGCACGTTTGCACTCACTGCGACGCTCGGTTCAGTTCAGAGGTCGCTCTAAGAAACCACTGCAAGCGTGCGCACCCGCTTCAGAACGTTTTTTCATGCACGAAATGCGACTACGCGTGTAGCAGCGATCGGACGCTAAAGAGCCACCAACTGAGCAGGCATCCTGAGGCGGAATGTACAACCTGCCGTGAAAGTTTTCCGACCAGAGAAAGCCTCGAGCTTCACCGGAGAACTCACCTGGCGCATCGCTGCCAGCTCTGTGACTTCGCAGCCAAAACGCGGCAGCTGTTAGCGCAGCACCTGCTGAGCGAACACGAGGACGGGCCCCGAGAAGGCAAACCCCTGAGGTGCAGCACGTGCGAGTTCGCCTGTCGGCATCAGCTGGTGCTGGAGCAGCACCTCCGCTCCCACGGAACCAAACGCTTGTACAAATGCACGGACTGCGAGTACGCGACCCGGAACAAGCAGAAGATCACGTGGCACATCCGCATTCACACCGGAGAGAAGCCGTACCGCTGCGACCAGTGCAGCTACACCTGCTCGGATCCATCCAGGTTGAAGGTAAACTTTAGATGTTATATGGATGACAAACTCTTAAAATCAACTTTCTTTAGAGTGCTAATATATAAAGGGTTTTAGAGGGATTTTTTTTCCCCTCAATTATTTAAATCAACTAGTCTCCAACAGAAATACTGTGTTAAACAGACATTTCAAATTATATTTGTATAAAGTAAAACGAAAGACTCAGCGTTTTTGGTAAATAATAAAGAAGCACTAAATCCTGTTCACTGCCATCAACCTTAGATTAGATTGTTAAATAAAGTATGCATATAGTGTCACGATCCGTTTGGTGTGAACCCAAAAAGCAGGCAAGATGATCGAAGCAGGAGATGTTTGAAACCAAAACTTATTTATTAACCAAACAACACAAAACAAAAGCCGGCGTGGCGGCAAAACCCTTAAACTAAGATTTAAGGCAGGCAAGCAAAAACAGAGGACCGTGATGTCTGTGACCAGAGCTGGAACCAAATATTCAACAACAATGACTGAGCAGGTTGGAAGGGGATCACAGGAGACTAAATGCAGGGCAGAACAGGTGTAAGGAATGAAAGTGATTGCTAAGGCTGAGGCAGAGGGGGTGTGGTGAACAGTTGATTGACAGGAGGGCATGAACTGAAGCAGGCTGAGGAGGAAGTGACAAGAAAGGACAGAAACAAAGTAAAAACAAGAAACATTCACACAAAGAACAGAACACAAATTAGCAGGGCAGAAGAAACAAAGAACAAAGATTAAGTAGGGAAGTTAAGGCATGGTGCAGATGAACTGATTAAGTAGGGAAGTTAAGGTATGGTGCAGAGAAACAGGAGCAGAGGAAGGGTGACAGGCATTACTGGATGACAGGCTGAACTAAATAGGAAGGATCAGAAGACAGGAGCAGAGACAGGAGCAGAGGAGGGTGACAAGCATTTACTGGGATGAACAAATAGGAAGGGTCAGGCTAAGGGAGAGGGTCAGGCTAAAGGGAGGACAGAAGGGACAAAAACTATGACAGACAGAAAGTCAGGGGCAGAGGAAGGGCCATGCTAAGGGAGAGGGTCAGGCTAAAGGGGAAAGGTCAGGCTGGGTCAGGCTAAAGGGAGCGGGTCAGGCTAAAGGGGAAAGGTCAGGCTGAGGGAGAGGGTCAGGCTAAAGGGAGAAGGTCAGGCTAAAGGGTCAGCGGGGCCGAGGGGAGAGGGTCAGGCTAAAGGGTCAACGGGGCCTAAAGGGTCAGCGGGGCCGCTGAACGTGACATATAGTCTGTCATGCTGCTGATTTGTTGTCTTGTTTATTTGCTGCAATGTGCAATATGTGTATTTTTAATTTTTTAAATTCTGATGCTCACAGGATTTTATTGTTTGTAGTGTATTTAATTGTGGAAGAAGCTTTGTTTAGCGCACAGTGTCCAAGACAAATGTCCCCTTGGGGACAATAAAGTTTCCATCTGTCTGTCCGTCCATCCCACCTATCCATTCCGTCCGTCTGTCTATCATCCATCCAGCCATCCATCCATCCATCTATCTATCTATCTATCTATCTATCTATCTATCTATCTATCTATCTATCTATCTATCTATCTATCTATCTATCTATCTATCTATCTATCTATCTATCTATCTATCTATCTATCTATCTATCTATCTATCTATCTATCTATCTATCTATCTATCTATCTATCTATCTATCTATCTATCTATCTATCTATCTATCTATCTATCTATCTATCTATCTATCTATCTATCTATCTATCTATCTATCTATCTATCTATCTATCTATC
>JBBPBX010079648.1:0-16343 GCA_038048925.1 Garcialebias charrua
GTTAACACATCTGTGTCTGTCTATCACTGCAACTTTCACTGTTTTTGGGCTCTGAATGATCGTGTCTTCACTAATGTTTCTCATGGTTCAATTATGGGGGCTACTTATCACACTATTAACACCTGTAATTACACATCAGTGACAAAGAATTCATGAAAATGTCTGATAATAATGTTGTTACTGCTCTTAGGGATTCAGCCCAACCCTGGACCCCCACTAACTACAGTACACCAGATGACTTTAAAAACATGTCAGGTCTTCATTTCCTGCATGTAAACGCTCATAGCCTTCTAAAAAAAACTTGATACCTTGAAAACTCTGGTCAGTTCTTCTGGGGCAGATGTGATCTTCATCTCTGAAACTTGGCTCAACAAATCTGTTCTGATTGATGATCTAGTAATCAATGGATTAAATATATATTGCTGTGACCGTCAAAAAAGGGGAGGGAGTGGAGTTGCTATTTACATCAGAGATTCTTTGGCTTCCATCATTGTGTCTGCTAAAAACAATCCCAAACCAGTTTAAGGCCTTAGCTGTAAACATCACTTAGAATGGAGGCCAGATCTTATCTGTAGTGGGTTGTTATCATCCCCCCTCCGCAATACCTGAGGCTATGTCCTCCCTGACAGAATTCCTAGGAAATTAAAAATTCAATGAGATTTTTTTGTCAGAAGATTTCAACATTGACTGGGATAAGTTGACCACCCACTTTGATAAATTCAAGGAATATTGCCTGTCACTCAATCTAACCCAATTTATTGACTCTCCCACTATACCAAACAAAAACTGTCCTGAAAAATCATCCATCTTAGATATGTTTCTAACAAATACACCTAACAAATTCCCTGGTACAGGTGTATATTTGCTGACATTTTGAGTGATCATTGTGTGATAGCGGCTCTTAGAGCTATTAAACTTCCACCTTCTAAACCCAGAATAATTCAAAAAAGGGATTTGAAATGTTTTTGTGAACAGTCATTCCTTAGGGATCTTTGACTGGCAACGTATTCTATTAACCAACAACGTGAACAATGCTTGGAACTATTTTTATAATAGTTTCATTTATTTTGTGAACAAACACGATCCTTTCCGCCAGTTCAGGATAAAGGGACGTGACAGCCCCTGGTTTACTCCTGAACTAGCTGACAAGACTATCTTTGGGCAGCAGCGAGAAAATCTGGCTCAGACACTGATCGGTTGAATTTTCGGCAACTGAGGAATAAATGTACAACTGCCATTAAAGCTGCAAAACGTAACTATTTCTTATCTCAGACCTCCAAAAATCTAAACAACCCTATAAAAGTCTGGAAAACCATCAAATCTCTCTTAGGCATCCCTCAATCATATGACCTCCCATCACAATTTCTCGTTAACTCTGTTCCTGTGTCAAATAAGCACGAGATCCTGAACTGTTTCAACAAACATTTTGTTGCTTCATTATTTGACACAGTTACTAATGGAAAACCAGCCACTTCATCTAATAACCAAATTTCTACAAATCAAATCCCTCCTACAAGTCAATCCAGTTAATCATACCTTCTCTTTTTCTCTGTTCTCAGTCAGTGAGGTAAATAAACTGTTAAAAGGTCTTGATCCTAAAAAATCTGCAGGTCTAGATGAACTTCCACCTTATTTCTTAAGGTTGGCTGCTCATATCATCACAGTCCCTGTGACCCACATCTTTAACCTGTCCATAAGCCAAAACTCCATTCCGGATGCTTGGAAAACAGCCTTTGTTCTGCCATTGCTGAAGGGAGATGACCCCACCTCACTGAACCACTATCGACCAATCTCTAAACTCTGCATTTTAGCCAAGGTTCTAGAAAAACTGATAAACTCTCAAATAAAAAAATATCTGGACTCATTTAACCTCTCCATCAATCTGGTTTCAGGAAAAAAAATAGCACAATGACTACATCACTGAAGGTTCTTAATGACGTTGTTGAAGCATTGGATGCTAAGGATTATTGTGCTACACTTTTCTTAGACCTTTCTAAAGCTTTTGACACTGTTGGATTATAAAATCTTGTGTCATAAGCTCTCAAAAATTGGTTTCTCAGATCACACCCATGGTTGGTTTTCTAACTATCTTTGTTTTGTTTTGTTTATTTATTCATTTTATAAAAATACACAACAATAATACTTACAATAGAAGAAAATAAAAGACAAGACATATATAAAACGAAAGGCGGCAGAAGAAGAAACAATCTTATTTTATCTGCCCCTTACATTCCAATAAACACTTCATACAACCAACTCATTTGATTTCCAAGATATAGAATTTAATTTTTAATTTTTTTACCTTCTGTATCTCATACAATTTTTAAATTCCAAAACATTTAAATATATGTTTTTACTCGTTCAAACTTAATCATTCTTTTGAAAACAACCATTGATTGAACCACTTTAATATCTGATTCCAATTCATTCCATAACCCAATTCCTTGAACTATGGGAGATCTTCCCCTTGAACTAGTCCTAAAATGTGGCTTCAAAAATACATTCGTCCCCTTAAGATTGTAACTACTCGTTCTTTTAACAAAATACTTCTGAATATTTGAAGGAAGTGCATTATTCTGTGCTTTATACAAAACTAACAAAATATTATAATCAACTAAATCATAAAACTTCAACAGTTTCATTTGATAAAACAAAATGCTTGACGGATGATGGAACTTCTTACTGGTGATAATTCTAACAACTCTCTTCTGCAATATAAAAATTGGCATTGTAATTGATTTACACGCCGTACCCCAAACGCTAACACCATAAATTAAGTGTGGCAGAAATAATGTATTATACAACAAATAATGTGCCTTATCATTTAATCAATCTCTAACTCTGTAAAATATCCTAATAGACTTAGATAGTTTTGCTTTAACTGAACTTACATGTTGTTTCCAAGATAATTTATCATCAATGGTGATGCCCAAAAACCTCACCTCATGAACTCTCTGAATCTCAGATCAGTCAATAAAAATGGTACATCAATTGATTTATTTTTATTACTAAATATCTTGTAACTAGTTTTATCCAAATTCAACGTTAATTTATTAACTTTAAACCAAGTCTGAATTTTTGCAAGTTCTGTCATTAATTTCAAAGTTTGTTCAATATTGTCACCACAACCAACAAAAGTGGTGTCATCTGCAAAGAGAATGCATTTAAGGAGTCCAGAGACCTGCACCAAATCATTTATATATAATATAATTTTGGTCCCAGTATCGATCCCTGAGGAACTCCACATGTAATAGTTCTGGGCTCAGATTTCATCTCATCCATTTGCACAAACTGTTTCCTATCACTCAAATAACTACAAACCCATTTCAATGCCAGTCCTCTAATACCATATATATGTAACTTATCAAGGAGTATATTATGATCAACTGTATCACCAGAAGCTGCATCTCTCAGCTCTTCAGAAGCTGCATCTCTCAGCTCTCCAGAAGCTGCATCTCTCAGCTCACAGACAGTTGCACCTCCAGAAGCTGCACCAGGTCTGGTTTCCACATCAGCTGCACCAGGTCTGGTTTCTACGTCAGTTGCACCAGGTCTGGTTTCCATGCCAGCTCCAACACTGGTTTCCATGCCAGCTCCAACACTGGTTCCCATGCCAGCGCCTCCTAAACTGGTTTCCATGTCAGCACCACCTAAACTGGTTTCCATGCCAGCACCTTCAGAACTGGTTCTTGTTCCAGCTCCAAGACTGGCCCCTCCGGTGCCAGCGCCAAGACTGGCCCCTCCGGTGCCAGCACCAAGATTGGCTCCCATGCCAGTGCCTAGACTGAGACCTGTGCCAACACCCAGGCGGTTTCCAATACCTGCTACTCTGGGTCCCGCACCTGCCGCCGACCAACCAGGTCCATCCGGAGCAGTCTCTCTTTTTCTCTTCTCCACAGACTCTGCCTCCAAAGTGGTCCTGGGTACAGAGGTCCACGCCTCGACGCTTTCTGGTGGTCCTCGCTCAGCCAACGCCTCAACGCTTTCTGGTGGTCCTCACTCAGCCAAACTCTTGACGCTTTCTGGTGGTCCTCGCTTAGCCGATGCCTCAACGCTTTCTGGTGGTCCTCGCTCAGCCGACACCTCAACGCTTTCTGGTGGTCCTCGCTCAGCCGACGCCTCAATGCTTTCTGGTGGTTCTCGCTCAGCCGACGCCTTGACGCTTTCTGGTGGTCCTCGCTCAGCCGACACCTCAACGCTTTCTGGTGGTCCTCGCTCAGTCGATGACTCAACGCTTTCTGGTGGTCCTCGCTCTGCCGACGCCGCAACGTCTACAGGTGGTCCTCGCTCAACCGACGCCTTAACGTCTACAGGTGGTCCTCGCTCAGCCGACGTTGCAACGTCTACAGGTGGTTCTTGCCCAGCCGACGCCGCAACGTCTACAGGTGCTCTTTGCTCAGCCGGCTCTTCACCCGACTCACAGACCGTGGAGGATGACTCAACCACTCAACTTGCCAATGGCAGAGACCGACGTATCGCTGGATTCGTTGATGGCAGGGACAGACTCATCGCTCGGCTCGCCATCGGCAAGGAACGCCTCTTAACTCGACTCGCCAATGGCGGTGAGCGTATCCATCGTCCGACTTGCCGATGGCAGAGTCCAACTCTACCGCTCGACTCGCTGAAGGCAGAAGACTTCTCATTGCTTGCTGCAGAGGCTCCACAACTCCTCTCCTCGCCTGCTGCAGAGGCTCCTCATCTCCTCTCGTCTCCTACAGAGGCTCCATCACCTGCAGAGGCTCCTCATCTCCTCTCATCTCCTACAGAGGCTCCATCCCCTGTAGAGGCTCTTCATCTCCTCTTGTCTCCTACAGAAGCTCCATCACCTGCAGAGGCTCCACATCTCCTCTCATTGCCTGCAGCTGAGGCTCCACAACTCCTCTCGTCGCCTGCGGCAGTGACTCCTCTGTTCATCTCTTCGCCCGCAGCTGGGGTCCCTCTGCCCATCTCATTGCCTGCAATGGTGGTTCCCCGGTCCATCTCGTCGCCTGCAGCGGGGGCTCCTCAGCTCTTCGCCCACGACGGGGGTCCTCAATGCTACAACGGTTCTCACGTCTCCGGGGGTCCTCTCCTCTTCTGATGATGGACGGCCTCCCGGTCGCCCCAGGACCCTTGTTGATGTTTTTCTCTGTGCCCGCCATCCTGGCAGTGTCCTCCCTCCGCCCGCCCTTGTTCTTTGGGGGGCATTCCTTTGGCCGCCATGGGGTGTCTGTGGGATGGGGAGGGTTACTGTAAGGATGGCTCCCTCTGATGGCCCCGCCTCATCGCTACACCTCCTCGGAACGGCCAACAGGTGTTTTGTGTTTTAGTTAACGAGTTTTGGGATGTATTTAAGTTAGTGTTCCGGCCTTTGTATTTGTCGGGTCATTGTCTGAGTTTTTCCTCCTGTCTGATGAAGCCTTCATGTTCTGTAAGTAGCTGCCCTGTCAGCTTTTTGATTTCGTAATTAAATCGTTCATTATTTTAATCACTACGTTTCTGAGTCCTGGCTGCCTGCACACTAGGTTCTGCTCGCTTCACCAGACCGATTCCCTGACATTTTTTCATTAAAAAAATTTACACTTTCAGGTTTTACATTTTTAAGTTTCATCCCTCATCCTAAATAGTTTTAACTTCCTAAAGTTTTACTGCAAAGCATGCATTTATTTCAGACCCATTGCTGGAATTTGTTTCTGGATCTGCAGAAGAGCACAGACTAACATTGGCAAACAGTTTTTATGTTGTAAATTTGTCACACTGTAAAAGTATTTTTAAGCCTTCTGCTCCACACAGCACATGATTTATAACCCATTTATTTAGCTGCATTCAGCTGGGTCCCAGGTGCACAATAGCTGCTGATGAGAAGGTGCCAATTAAAACCTGCAATGTTTGAGTGGAGAGAATCACAGTCACAGTCTATACTTATGATTTTGTTTTTCTCGCTCAAATTTATGACGATTTTAAAATCTCAGTTTAAAAAAATGCTGTTTTGTATCATATGTTTAGCTATTCTGGTGTGACACAACAGAGGAAGAAAAATGAAACAAGTTTCTTGACTGCCTCACGGAAAAATACCAGAAAAAGGCTGATCCAGGGAGTGCATAGAGGTTATTCCTTTTTTAGTAAACCAGAGGAAGATCACAATAAATACTTCAATTTCTGTTGAAAAAAGAAACTAAACAATCTATTGTGACTTGGCGCTATATACATGAATGCATATGTAAATATATAAACTGAAACTGAACATAAGGCCTGATTTCCAGCCACTTTCACTCTAATTCTCACCTTCATGCATGTCATCAAAATATCTCTCTCGTGAGCCAGGAAAACAAAGAGCCTAACAGCCCTTTATTGTTAGGGTTTCTAATCTAATCTGCATGTGAATCCTAGTACAAAACAAGGCCTCTAATGCAGTTCTATATATTTTTTTATTTACCCTTTATTTATCCAGGTGGTCTCATTGAGCCACAAGAACTCATTTTCAAGAGAGACCTGTTTAGGGAGCAGATGGTGGGGGTTAAGGGCCTTGCTCAGGGGCCCAGATTGGGATGAATGAGGGTGGAGGCAGGTGTGGGTGTTTCACCTTTTCCACCCACATTTTGATGTTGTCCGTACCAGGGCTTGAACCGGCGATCTTCCCATCACAGGCCCACCGTCTCTAACCTATGCGCCACCACTCCCACCATATATAAAGCTTGGAATTCCACATACTCCAGACATGTTTTTTAATTGAGAAAGGCTCCCGGATGGGAAGCAAAACATATGCAGCTACAAAACAGAAGTCCAATTGTTTTATTCAACTATATTATTATTATTATTATTATTATTATTATTATTATTATTATATTATTATTATTATTGTTATTATTATTATTATTATTATTATTATTATTATTATTATTATTATTTGCATTTATCATTCAACTCAATTTTCAATTCAACCTTTATTTATACAGGTTAGTCTCATTTAGCCTTGAGGACTAGAATTCTTCCTGTTAACAGGCACGGCCGCACCTGTTAGACCTTAATTTGCCCGCGGGCCCGTTTGACCTTAATTTGCATGTGTTGGATTGTCATTTCCCAAATACAAAAGCTTGGTAAATTCTGGCGCTTTAAAACTCTTTCATAGGGTCTCTGCTTTTGATTGACACCAATTTTGACCAACTGAGTGAAACTTTTCAGTCACTAGAGCCAATCAAATCACAGAGAGTCACGAAGCAAAAAATGACCATCCCCTTCTTTCCCCACGTGGGGCTTTGGCCAATCAAATGAGACACTGATTCTGATGCGACAGACTTGTAGCCAATGAAATTCCCGTTGTATAGACATGTGACATGACAGGTTTTGAGTTACATGGGGGTGTAGAATTCACTGCGTAACAGAGTCATTCAGCTGCGTCCCTGCTGTGCGTAAAAGGGTGAGGTCTTCGCTGTTGACTTTACGCATGCTTTTTTGGACTTTTCTCACTGTTTAGCCATGGATAAATGCCATGGAAGAATGAAATACACCGCAGGACAGGCTTTAGAACTGAATTTACAAGCACAGATAGTGATTCCTCGGACGAAGGAATGTCAGCTTCTCCTTGTGTGTGTGTGTGTGTGTGTGTGTGTGTGTGTGTGTGTATGTGTGTGTGTGTGTGTGTCCGTGTGTGGGGGTATGTGGGGGCAATGAATGGCGATCCCCTGTGGAGCTATTGTTTGTTATCTGGGTGTTATCTGGGGTGTTGGGTCATGAATGAGCTCGCAGTTGGACCTATGGGGAATTTTCTCTTGTGATTTATACAGGTGGTCTCTGACTTACGAGCGCCCTGACATGTTACAGTTACTGTATTTCTATCAGCTTGAGAGTAAATATAGGAATGGAACAGTGTTACCCTGATGTAAGCTTTCAATGGAGCTCTCATTGAAGCCACACTGAAGTATGTTGAAGTATTCAGCAGTTACAGACTTTTGAAGTTGGCATATACAGGTGTTACCCATCATGGCACAGTTTTGGGTATGTTTGGTTATTATTGAGGTCCGCCTGAACATGCACATACAAAAACAGGCACAAAATCCTTAATTTTTAAGCTATTGACTTCAAATTTGAAACTATCCTAGTAAATACTTCACTCTTTAGGCTCATATCAAATTCCAGTCTATATCTTCTTGTGTCAGTCTGCAGGTGCTTGACAAATATAAACATTTTCAGGCGAGGCAAGAAAAACGCTTGATTTCTGTGTGCTCTCACTTAAATAAATACAAAATACTAACAGATACAACCAATTTGACTGCTGAAACAAAACATTCAAAGTGTTATCTTTACAAAGACACCAAGCATTTGCTTGTACTCCATACGGTTCAAGAACAGCTTCTAATTTAATTTGGGTATGTCTTTTTTAGGCGTTTTTCGCATTTTTAAGGCGAATGCTAAGAGGACTCCACATGGAAAACCTAGTAAAGAAACTGAAAGTTATGCACCATAACTCATGTTTCCTGAAGGAAGGGAACAGGGTGCAACATACTTGCTATGAGAATTGCGCCCCCGCATGATTACCTGAAGGAATACACTCACACCTTTACGGCAGGGGTGTCACCACCGCACCAGAGGCCCCGCCCTCTGGGTATTTAGGCGGTGGGCGCCCCTCCATCTTCCTCAACAATTGCACTTCACCGAGCTTTCAGCATTGAAAAGGGCCAGATATGTTGCATCTCGTTCCCTTCCTTCAGGGAACATGAGTTATGGTGCATAACTTTCAGTTCCCTTTTCAGTTTGGTTCACTCGGTCCAACATACTTGCTATGGGAACGTAATCCATTCACTCCCTTGAAATGCTCAGCCAAGTGTATGTGAGAGCATCCGTCTTAAAGACAGGCATCTCCTAGCTGCTTTCTGTAGAAAGCATATGCTAAGAGGAGAAAAAATGCCACATGTAAACAACAACATGATGTCTCCACTGGTTATAAATATGGCAAATGTGGAGGTAGAAAACCCAGGCCAAGCACAGGGTAACCTCACAGGCCCCTGTAAACTCTCTGAGTTTTTTTGTTTGTTTGTTTGTTTTGGGACAAAGCAACCGAAGCCCTAGGCTCTCAGCCAGACCCCTTCAAAGGCTAGGCTGAAAGTTGCCACAACTCTGGACGTGGGTGAAAGAGTTGACCATGTGCCTGAGTCAGGAGGTCCCTATGAGAAGGCAAATGACATGGTATCCCAGATAGCATTGAAATCAGCTCTGGAAACCACGTTTTCTGCGGCCAGTTGGGGGCTATAAGGATCAAAGAAAGAGTAGGGATGGGAACCGAGAACCGGTTCTGTTAGAGAACCGGTTCTTAAAAGTCCAATTCCATGGAATTGTAGGTTGCGTGTCTTAACGATTCAGCTTATCGGTTCTGCTAACCGCCATTTTGAAGAGGGCAGATGGAGAAATACTTTTTTAAATCCAACAGATTTGACCATTTGAACCGGTTAAGCTCAGAAAAACCTTGTGCTATAAAGTCAGTGACTTTATAGCACAAGGTTTTTCTGAGTTTAACCGGTTCAAATGGTCAAATCTGCTGGATTAAAAACATTATTTCACCAGTTGCCCTCTTCAAAATGGCGGCCGCCATTTTGAAGAGTAAAATTGGCGAAATGAACCCAAAATACATAAAATTAACGACTCACCGTCGAGTGGTCGACACAAAACACACAATAGAATCCTCCGGCCGCGTTAATTTGGCTTGAAACAGCGGGAAACTCTGCGGATTTATCCAAGTAACCCCAGCACAAACAGCTAGCATAAACGTTAGCACCGAGTTCTTCTTCTTCTTCTAGGTGGAGTTTAATGGCGGTTGGCAAACAACTTAAGGTGCATTACCGCCACCTACTGAGCTGGAGCGTGGACAGGAGATAAACAGGACAAAAAAAATAAATAAATAAAAATAACCCAACTAAAGTCTACCTAAGAAGTATGTGTCCTACAAGAAAAGTAGAAAGTGAACCACAACGTCACCAACACAACTAAAAGTGACTGCCAAGTTCTAACTGCAAAAGGAAAATGCAGCCAACCAAGGCCTTTCCGGAAACTCTATCCTATATTATTCGTTTATTATTCAAATGGTTTACTATATTTTTTTACCCAAATGAGAATTGATAACAGAATTGATAAGGAATTGAATCGATAAAGGACATCGATAACGGCATTGATATTGATAATTTCTTATCAATTCCCATCCCTAAGAAAGAGCTCCCTTACGTACTCATTCCAGTGTCGCCCCGATCAGAGGGACAGGTGGAAATGCATAGTAAAGTAACCCCGCTGGCCAGTCATGTGCCAGAGCATCCATACCCAATGGGGCATCCACTTCCCTCAAGGAGAAGTAAAGGTCACAGTGTGAGCTAGCCCTGCAGGCAAATAGGTACACAGAGGCCTTCCCGAATCGTGACCATACCTGTCCCACAATCCGTGGGTTCAGGTTCCATTCTGACGCCAGTAGAGGGCCTCTAGAGAGGCTGCTCCGTAATTTAGTTCACCAGGAACATGAGTCGCCCTAAGCGACAGGATCCTTGGAGCACACCATGTGAGCATCCTCTGTGTCAGATGGAAGAGGGCCCGGGACCTTGTCCCTCCTTCTCTGTTGATAAAGGACACTGTGGTCCTATTATCTGATTTCACCAGGATGTGTTGTCCAGCAATCAGACCTTTATGGAAGAAGAATTTTAATGACAGGAATATGGCTAACAATTCCAGGAAGTTGATGTGTAATCTTGCTTCCTGTTCATTCCAAAGGCGGCGGGCATTCTGATTCCTACAGATTGCCCCCATCCTGTTTTTGAGGCATCCATTGTGATGACCACACGAGATGACACCCTTCCCAGTGAGACTCCATCCGTGAAAACGGACACGTTTCTCCAGGGTTCCAGAGCCTCCAGGCACTCTGAATCTATACTAACCATTCTCCTTTGTTTAGGTAGGTTAGGCTGTATCCGTTGGTTCAGCCATAACTGCATGGGCCGCATTTTCAGTAATGCGTGGGGCACACATGGAATGGCCGCTGCCAAGAGGCCTAGAAGGCGTTGGCAGGTTTTTACAGGGACCTGATGGTCCAGATTAAATTTGCTCAGGCAAGAGCGAATGGAGGAATCTCGTTCCTTTGAGAGCCATGCTCTGTACTAGATGGAGTTGATCTGTACTCCCAGAAATATGGTAACCCGTGATGGAGTTAAATTGCTCTTTTGCAGGTTTATAACAAACCCAAGAGACTCTAGGTGAGAAATCACATTATAAGAGTATGACTGGGCCTGCTTTCTGCTTTCAGCCAGAATCAGCAGGTCATCCAGGTAGTTCATGACCCTGAGTCCTTGATTCCTGAGAGGGATCAGAGCTACGTCCAGACACTTTGTAAATGTGCATGGAGCAGTCTTTAAACCAAAGGGTAAAGCTTTGAATTCATAAGGGATTCCCTCAAAAGCAAAACAGAGGAATTTTCTGTGTTTCCTCCAAACGCCTATATTATTCACAGTATTCTACAGTATTCTCTGACTAGCCTTATTTAACCCTTGTGCGATCTTAACATTCTGTTTACTCCCCTTGTCCTACGGGTCAAAAATGACCCGCACTACCAAAGACCCAAAATAAAGCAGCTTTATTGAACTAAATTTTCCAATTTTCTCCATATTTCCGGAAGCCCATCAAATTTGTATTCTCCAGGATGATTTTTTCCATGGTTGGTGTGATGAACAGGAGAAAGGTGGATGAAATGTCCTGGGCATGGGCAGCTGAATACCTTGTTGGTCCTGGAGTCATCCTTATTATGTTTGATGCTGTTGTTCTTCCCTAGTTGCTGTCAGAAGTTGTTGAGGACCATACAATTCTGCCATTCTTTGACAAAAATGTCTCTCTCAGCTTGAGGGATTTCCTCTTCTTCTTCATTCATTCATTCATTCAACCTTTATTTATACAGGCTAGCCTCGTTGAGTCACGGGGACTCATTTACAAGAGGGACCTGTTTCACTCACACCAAACAACCATCCACTCTCTCACTCACACCTAGGGTCAATTTAGAGTCACCAATCAGCCTAACATGCATGTTTTTTGGTCTGTGGGAGGAAACCGGAGCACCCGGAGGAAACCCACGCATGCACGGGGAGAACATGCAAACTCCACCCAGAAAGGCCCCCGGACCGGGATTTGAACCAGCAACCTTCTCGCTGAGAGGTAGCAGCTCTACCAGTTGTGCCACCGTGCTACCCATGATGATGATGCATCTGAAGATGCATCATCCTCTGGGTTGCATTCCTCCCCATCTTCCTCTTCAGATACATCTTCATCCTCTTGTTCCTCCTGAGCTCCTGAAATATCTCATCCAGGACCTGTTGGGCAGTGAAATGTCTACTCATGTCTTCAGCATGGAACCAACAAGGGATCCTTTGATTCAGGGTACCTTTATCCTCTTTACTGAATTTGTTTTTATTATTTCTTAGTTTGTTTTTTTGTTTTGCTTGGCAGCTTGTGTGATGTGAAGGGTTAGCTGCAGATCAAGAGTGCAGGTGCAGGTCAAATGCAAGTTCTAGTGTCTTTGATGTGTGTGTGGGTGTGTGTGGGGAGGGGTGGAAGTGTGTGTGTGTGTGTGTGTTAGAGAGAGTTTGTGTGTGGCCTTTGAACTTTTTTCTGGTGTTTAAATGCCTTTATAATTCACGGGTCAAAAATGACCCATAGGACGATCTTTGGACCTTAGTGGTGTACAGCCCACATGGAAACCTAGACAAAAACAAAGTATCACTTTTTGTAATGATGGGGTCACTTTAGGAAAAGTCATAAAATTTCAAGTTGGAAAAATATAGTTTAAGGTATTTTTTCTATAGCTAAACATGGTAGCGGGTCACTTTTGACCCATAGGACAACAAAAGGGTTAAGGATGCCCAATGTGCTTTATTTGCCTTACTGCATATGCCACTTTGCCTTTATACCAATATCAACTACCTCATACATATAATGTGTACATTAACTCATATGCTGCTTTGCCACTCTTTGCAAATGTCAATGCTAGAACCTTCAGTTTATTTTATAGATATACTTTTTATACTTTTTATACTACTATGCAAAAACTCAGGACAGTATTACACTTTTATTATTTCATTTTATGCTTATGTTCATTAAATGTTTAGTGTTTTAGTGTTGGTGTAAATTTTCATACTTTTATACTACTATGCAAAAACTCAGGACAGTGTTACACTTTTACTATTTTATGCTTATGTTTATTAAATGTTTTAGTGTTTTAGTGTTTAAATGGTTACTGTTGCACCGAGGGACTGAGAGAAATGCAATTTCAATCCTGTGTATGTCCTGTACATATTGCAGTTCTGACAATAAAGTTGACTTTGACTTTACTTTGACTGTATGGAAATAGGCATCTTTTAAGTCTACTGTACATGCGTAGTCTCCAGGTCTCCCCGCCTGGAGAACTTGTCGCAGTGTAAGCATCTTGAACTTAAATGTTTTAATCCTTTTGTTGAGAGTCCTGAGATCCAGAATTGGTCTCAGAGAAGGATCCTTTTTTGGCACCAGGAAGTACTTGCTGTAGTGGCCGGAGAGTAGCTTATGTCCAGAGACCAAACTAATCACTCCTTTTTGCAGCATGGTCGAAACTTCGTCCCTTAGCACGTGTGCGCGTGCAGAGTTGATCTTAGATTGTAGCACCCCTGTGAAGCGGGGCGGTCTCTTAGAGATTTGTAATTTGAGTCCATGACAAATTGTTGTCATGACCCAATCATTTGGTAGGCACGCCTTCCAGGCCTGCGCATGTGTACTGAGTCTGGATGGCATGTTGTGTTGTAACCCGTCACGTTTGAGAGCCAGAGGGGTGACCTTTGACCCCTCTGGCCCTTCCCCGGACAGGCTGGTCGGCCCGACAGGAGATACCGCGAGATCTAGCTCACGTGTCTTGCTGTGGTTCATAGTTAGACCACATGGTTGGTTTATAAAAATGGGACTCAAGTCAAGAACCAGGGTAGTCTGTGCTTTGGTACTTTTATTTTTATACATGTTTGAAACAGTGTTTATTTTGTTTACACATGCAATGGTCGATTCGCGTTTGGTATGCACACATATGCCGCTCGCTCCTTGTAGTCTTTTACGAGGGAAGACGGGCCCAATAGATCAGGTACCCGTACCACAATGGGCGGATAAACCTGTGAGATTGTCAGTTTGTCCTGTTTCATCAGGTACGAGCCTGCTTTCCGCCTGGGGAGACTGGGGAGATCCTTGGCTGTCCCTAGAAGGTTCCACCGCCACCTGCGGGTCTCTTCCGTGGGGGGCCATTTGTGTTCTCCTTAGGGGGGGCAAAGTTATTTCTCGGCAACCCCTCGCGGAGGGCTTCCGCTTGTTTGTGTCTCTGTTCCAGTTTGGTCTGGATACGTTCCAAAGCTCCCCCAAAAAGCCCCGTTGAGTCGATCGGGTGCTGGAGGAAAGTTGACCTCTGGTTTTCCGGGAGGTCCGATAAGGTCAGCCAAAGATGGCGCTGGGCGACAGCTATTTCCGCCATCGCCTTGCCTTGGGAGATGGCTATTGTCCCCATCAAGCAGAGCACGAGGTCCGAGGCACGGCGAGCCTCCCCCACGGCTTCCGTTGCGGCCTGTTCGTCTTTTGCTAACTGGACATGCTGCAGCTTTTCCGCCAGGTACGCTTGCACCAAGGTTGATGCGTTTGTTAGGCGAGCCGCGAGGCCCTGAGCCTTATAGCATTTTCCGAGTTGTTTCTCCAAAGCGCGGCAGGCCCTGCTGGCTACCGTAGGTTTCATCCCCGAGGCGGCGGGGGCTAGGTGAGCCGCCAGAGTCTCCTCAATGGGGGGGTGTGCTGTCGAGGCCTACTGCTTCCATTCCCACCACGTCAAGGAGCCGGGAAAATGGGAGCATGATAGAAGCTCCGGGATCCACCCAGGAGCGTTTCAGTTCCGTGAGGAAGTCCGGAAAGATGGGCATCTTTTGCGACGTTGTTGTTTGCTTCGCATGGAAGTAGCTTCCCGCTAGGCTCGTAGCCTGCTGGCGAGGCGTCGGGTCCGGCCACGTGATCTGCAGAGCATCCTCTGCCCTACGACACAAGTCGAACAGGGCCGGTACCGACAGGTCCGGTTCCGGGAGAATGTGCGCCAGGTTCTGGGAGGAACTCACGATTTCTCCCTTGTCACCAAATTCGGCGTCTAGATCGGACACATCAAGCGTCGAGTCCTTGGCGGCCCCCGAGGAGTCCGACATTTCGTCCTCTCCGACTCGTCCGCTGCATTCCAGGTCCAAGCTATCGGGTTCCGGAGCAGGAGGAAGCCGACGTGCGACCTTGAGCGCCACGCTTCTAGCCATGGATTTGGCCAGCGTGACAGCCCATTGTCTCCTCACTGCAACCGACATTCGACGGCAGTGAGGGCAAGAGTCGGGGAATACCAGCGCCTTCCTTGCATGCAGAATCCCTAGGCAGACAGGAAAGGCCTCGTGGGTGTCCGTTGTCGAAAGGGAATGGCCACAGTCGCTGGGGCAAGGGTGCGAGCAAGGACTCGTCGTCCTGGTCTTTCTCTTCCTTGTCTTCCGTCTTCCCTTCTCGGGAGCCATGACCTGCGAGAAGCGTCGAGTTGATTTGAAGATTCTTTTCTTTGAAGTTGTCTTCTTCGTCGTCTTTTCTTTCACTCAAAAGCCTGCTAAGGTTAGCAGGAGGTTGTGATGCAGTTAGCGCCATCGAGCGAAAACCTGCGGAAAAGAAGAAAACTTCGAGGGTGAGTAGAAAAATGTCGGACTAGCTTTCTCCAGCCCAGCAGTGTACAGGAAAAATTTATCTGTATGCTCAGTGCAGGGAGCGAGCTCACCTCAGTCGAGCGATGCGACAACAGAGAAGTCCCGCGAAGTGCAGGTGTTTAAGCAAGGTGAAGGGCAAAAAAGAGGAAGATGGAGGGGCGCCCACCGCCTAAATACCCAGAGGGCGGGGCCTCTGGTGCTGCGGTGATGCCCCTGCTGTAAAGGCGTGAGTGTATTCCTTCAGGTAATCGCGTGGGGGTGCAATTCCCATAGCAAGTATGTTGCACCGAGTGAACCAAACTGAAAGGGAACTGAAAGTTAAACTGGGTTTCTTTTTCAGAAACAGATTATGTCTAACTCTGAATGCTAGGAAACGCCTTGTATCTGTGACTTTTCTTCCCTCCATTGATTACGGTGAGTTATCTACATGAATGCTCCTACAAGCACCCTGCAGATGTTGGATGCTGTCTATCATTGGGGCGGCCGTGGCGTAGTGGTAATGGCAGTCGTCTCCCGATCGGAAGGTTGGCGCTTCGAATCCCGGTTCCCCACACCATGTGTCGTTGTGTCCTTGGGCAAGACACTTAACCCCGAGTTGCTCCGGGTAGGACTGGAAAGCACCTTGCA
>JBBPBX010079651.1:0-16342 GCA_038048925.1 Garcialebias charrua
TCAGATGTATTTTTTAAATTTTTATGGTATTTCTGTGGGATATCCAGACCCTATTCCTTCAATTTAATGCACAAAATAATTATTAGATAATCAATTATACCCTTTTTAATTCTGCCATTTTTAACTTTCGTTTTGAACGACCGGTTTCTTGAAGTCCACGCCCTTCAACGATCTGTTCACGCCCTCTGTAACAGCCAGTATCTGTAATGTGTTGTTGTTTTAAAATTAGCTCTTTTTTTATTACTCATTTGACTTACTGTTAGTGTTAGCTTAAGATAACTTACCGAAACCCGTCTGAGCGCGCCGCAGTTTGCTGCTCCTTTTAGCATTAGACCACCCGAATCCGAAGCTAATGTTAGCTTGTTCCTCTTCCGGTTTTCGCCAGCTCCGCTCGTTGCACGCGATGAGATTTTGGGAGTTATCGCTGTTCCAGTGAAGACAACACAAAGTTCACCAAGTGTCTCCCGTAAATTAATCTGTAAGGAGAAGGTCCTCTTGCTGCGAGCCTGCTGCGAGGCTGCTGCAAGGCTGTACAGTTGAAGCTCCGCTCCATCGCGCCGGAAGAGGGTCCCGTCGAACCCGGTCCTTCCGCCTGTGGTCCGCTCGTTTAATTTTTGCCGGCTGCGCGTTGGCAGCGATCGCAAATACACTAAAAATTGAACTAAAACATAAAAATAACAATTATACTTTATTTATAAAGCCATTTAAAAAAACACAGCTGCAACAAAGTGCTGTACACATGAAATTAAGAACATATAAACAAAAGATGAGATGAAATCATGAAAAACAACAGTCATGTGTTTAATACAGAAGTGGGTTGAGCCTAACCAGGGGTTGCTAGGTGAGGGGCTGGACTCAGGTTTGATCTGATTGGCTGGCGGCTTGTGACGTCAATAAATGCAGGAAGTGTGAATCCTGGTGTATTTATCAAAAATAAATAAATCTACTTAGAGTAAATAAACCACTGGGTGCATTTTTTTGGCACAAGGACTGTTTTTTTATGAAGTAAATACCCAAAGTTTAGTAAAAAAACATTAAAAAGTGAATTTTGCATGTGTGGTCCCCTTTAAGAAATAAGGTGGAAGTTCATCTGGACCTGCAGATTTTTTAGGATCAAGATCATTTAACAGTTTATTTACCTCACTGACTGAGAATGGAGAAAAAGAGAAGGTGTGATTAACAGATGGTTGGCTTGTAGGAGGGATTTGATTTGTTGAAGTTTGATTATTAGATAAAGTGGCCGATTTTCCGTTTGTAACTGTATCAAATAAAGAACTAGAAGCAACAAAATGTTTATTGAAACAGTTCAGGATCTCGTGCTTATTTGACACAGGAACAGAGTCAACAAGAAATTGTGATGGGAGGTCAGATGATTGGGGGGTGCCTGAGAGAGATTTAATGGTTTTCCAGAATTTTTTAGGATCGTTTAGATTTTTGGAGGTCTGAGATAAGAAGTAGTTACGTTTTGCAGCTTTAATGGCAGTTGTGCATTTATTCCTTAGCTGCCGAAATTTCAACCAATCAGTGTCTGAGTGTGATTTTCTTGCTGCTGCCCAAAGATGATCTCTCCAGTGCAGGAGATCAGCTAGTTCAGGAGTAAACCAGGGGCTGTCACGGCCCTTTATCCTGAACTGCCGGAAAGGAGCGTGTTTGTTTACAAAGTAAATGAAACTACCACGAAAATAGTTCCAAGCGGTGTTCACGTCATTGATTTGTAGGATATGTTGCCAATCAAAGTGGGATAGATCCCAAAGGAATGACTGTTCACAGAAACGTTTCAAATCCCTTTTTTGGATTATTCTGGGCTTAGCAGGTGGAAGTTTAGTAGATCTAAGAGCTGCTATTACGGAATGATCACTCAAAACGTTAGCAAATACACCTATACCAGGAAATTTGTGAGGTGCATTTGTGAAAAACAGATCTAAGGTGGAAGATTTTTCGGGACATTTTAAGTTTGGTCTGGTGGGAGAAAAACGCAAATATGCCTGTGGTTAACACAAACTCCTTTTTTTTTATCCAATAAAAGACAAACGTAAAATAAATTCAACCAAGTGAGAATCGAACCCAAGTCTAGATAAGGTTTGGAGCGGCAACGGGATGCGTTTCCAGTGAACCACTGAGACGTGTTGCGTTATCCAGGTCAACTTTTCCTTTAAACGAACCGCCCCTCATAAAATCCTGGCTACGCCCATGTATATGGTGTATCACACCGCTACCCGCTACTCTTCCAGAAGCCGGTTTTTGCTTTGACATGGATAGTTTTGAAGAGAAACTCGTCTGTGCGCGCACACACACGCAAACCGTGCATCTCGCGAGGGTGGAGAGAGCTTGGAGACCACACACTTTGCGCATTGCCCCAAACACACACACACACACCAATACATATATATTTATATATATATATATTTACGAACACGCGCGCGCACACAGGAGCTAAAGCATGCACGTATAAAGTTGACAAAATGAAGAGGATCGCGCATGCGCGTAGCTTTTAAAACAAAGAAAACTCCGCTGTTATGCGTAAAAATGAGCGTTTAAAGCGAGCGGAGGCCCCCCCCGAGGAGAGAAACTCGCCAACTTATGCAGTGGGAGTGCGCGTGACGTATGCAGTGGGAGGGAAGAGGGAGGGATTTATTATAATGTATCCCCCACGTCTTTCCAAGTATAAACACTCAATGCGGTCGGTGACACACACGCAATTACGTCATGGGGGGGGGGTAAAAGACATGCGACAAGAAGTATAAACCAGCCGGCAGGCAGTAATGTTTTTTGCAAGTTTGTCTGTTAAAAATATTTACATAAAAACTGGACAAATTTTACTGAAACTTGCACAAAGTAAATATTGGATGTACATTCATAACTGCAGTCCACCTGATTCAAGATGGCTGCCACAGTCAAATGATAGCTCACACAAAACTGGCTTGAACTGAGGCAGCTTTAGAGATAAAAAGCTCATTTTTGATGTGGTTGTAGTTGAGGATCCTCTGAGCCTGAAGTGTCACATTATCCATGGGATTGTAACAAACATGATAATTTCAAGGTCTGACCAAAACGGCTACAACGCTGTCACTTATTCAATTAAATTAAATTAAATTATTCAAATTTTATAGCACCAAGTCACAACAAAAGTTGTCTCAGGGCACTGCACAAAAACATTCAAATACATTAAAAAAATGCCAATTAGTAAAAGTTATATCTATCTGAGGAAGCCAGCAGAAACGTTGAATTTTCACTTTGTCACAGTCTCCCATCCTGAGCAAGCACAAAGGTAACAGTGGAAAGGAAACACTCCCTTTTAACAGGAACCTCCAGCAGAACCAGGCTCAGGCCAAACGGCCATCTGCTTCGATCGGCTGGGATTTGAGAGGACAGGAAGAAGAAACTAACACAGAATGACACGTCCAGGTGAACTTTCTATAGGAGGGAAGACAAAAAACCACATGCTAAGGATATAAATAATTACAAATACAAACAGGTGGAGTAGAACAAGTAAAGACAGAGTGAAGAAATGTGGTCAGTTTGTCCTCCAGCAGTTTAAGCCTAAAGCAGAACAACTAAGAGAAAGCTCAGGGAACCCAAGCTAACCCTAACTATAGGATTTTATTTAAAAAAAGGGAAAACTTAAGCCTAATCTTAAAACTGGACAATGTGTCAGCCTCATGGACAGAAACTGGAAGTTGGTTCCACAAGAGAGGAGCCTGATAACTGAACGATCTTCCTCCTATTCTGCTTTTGGAAACTCTAGGAACCACAAGTAAGCCTGCAGTCTGAGAGTGAGGTTCTCTGTTAGGAAAATATGGAATAATAAGATCTGTAATATAAGATGGAGCTAGGTTGTTGAGAACTTTGTAGGTTGGACGTAAGATTTTGTATTAAATTCTGAATCTGACAGGGAGCCAACAGAGAGCAGCTAAAGCATCAACATAAAAAATATCTCAAGGCTTTTTCACAAAGACTAGCTTTTTTGGGCTGTTTCCAAAGTTGTGACAAAAACAGCTTGAAATTGTCACAAAAACTATGTACCGTATTTAAAACTAGTTTGCAATATTTTAAAGCATTTGCTACAGAACACAGGTATTTATTTATGTCTTGATCATATTTTGCTGGATGTACAATAAAAAACATGGTGGATTTTGAACTTTAAACACTGAGTCAAAAATTGTGTATGTGACGTCCCACTGACAAAAATACTTGCATTTTGTTTATTTATGCAACATTTCCACAGTCAAAAAAAAAAAAAAAAAGCCTCAACCATAATTGACGTACAACTGTTCTGGTCACAGACAAAAAAAGCAAAAAATAGTGATTTCTGCTACTTTCCTGGAAGTATCAGTTAATGCGTTGACGTGAGAAGCAGGCATTCTTCTTGTCACGCATATGCAAACACCACACCTGAAAACATTCTTAAATGGGTCAGAGCAGAGGGACACAAAAACACAACAAACAGCCAATCTAGTTAAGTATACATTCCAGAACAATTACACTTTGGTTGAAAAGTCAAAAAAGCTACAAAAAAAGCTATGGTAATGGTTTTACTACAGTGTTGTAGCTAAAACAATTAAATTTACTAATACTGCAATCACAGAAGTGAAGTAATTGTAGTATAAACTCTTATGGCTTGTTTTACCACCTAATTGTGTTCTGTTCTGTACGTGTTCAAAGAAAAAAAAAGGATAAAACACCATGTTTTTTAATGAGTCTTTTTTTTTACTAGTGTTTGACTGAAGTGTGGTAAAAGCTGTTTTAAAGCTAAAACATTTCCATAAAAATGTTGCAAATCTACAAAGAAAACACATTCTTTTTTTAATCCATTGCTCCCATTTATTACCCATCCCCTCCTTAAAAGTGTATCTTCTTTGCCGTTGTGTCTCATCTTTTATCATTAGAGGAACTGGACGTGAAAACAGAGAAACCGGCCCGGGTCCCTGCTGGTCTCAGCAGGCTACAGCCTCATCAAGCCCGCTCCTTCCCCACTGTGACGAGGATAGCCAGCCATTACGTTTGGAAGTGGTTTGGCGTGTTGTAAATTTTTAACAACGCTTCACTTGGCCCTTGGGAATTGTGCACAAGCATTCTTATGCACAGTTAAGCACATTTACATATTTATAACTAGGGGAGGGACAGCTAAAGTCCTATCAGAGATCTTCGAGATGCATTCTTGTTTATTGGTGTAGATTCCCAGTCATGACGACCCAAAGTGATGGAGTAGAAGGCAAATGGACGCCCTTTTTAGTCTATTAAATATGTGCTGCGCCTCGTCTTAAAAGGCTCCTTCAGATGTGATTATGGATTAGGAGTTTAAGGCTTGTTTTGACGGGACAATTGGACTACAAAGGTCATTAGTCACATGAATCACTGTCCCACACATCCATCCTATGAGTCGATTGTCCCTTGTAAGATGTTTACCAGCAATTTATTGTGTTTTAGTCACAAGATGTGAACAATTATGAAACCACATGTTAAGGGAAGATAAAGTTGTATTAAGTGTTGAATAGGCAATATTTGAGGACATGAACTACTTTACATGGGCCCCACTCAGACCTGGCACATGCATGAGTTTTGGCTAATCTGACAGTTTGAGAGATTATACCTGACAGTATTTAAGACTAGGGGTTGAACGAGTACATCATTTTTAAACTCGACATTAACATAATAAAGGTTGAGTAGAACTCGAGTAGTTGATGATGTCATAGGATCTTAAGATAAAAATTAAATTACCGGTAAATAAAAAAAACGCCAAAAAAAGTAATTTGTTATTTACAAAAAAATAAAAAATAAATAAAGACCAACAAAACATTAAGTCACAGAAGTCAGAAAAACCAAAACTGTTAGTTATTATTATTAAAATGCAAAAGTGAACGAAATGTGCGGCACGTCAAAAACGAAACTAAAAACAGTGGGGCGGTCGACCACCCCACACCACCGCCAGTGGAGGTGCACATTAGGTTTAGTTTTAAAGATTAATATGTTTATAGTTTTTTTTTATAGGTTTAGAGATGAATATTTTTTGCTTTTTATTTGTGAAACAAGGTCAGAGGAAGCTGGTTCTGGTTCGGTCATTGGACCCAGTGTTACACCAATATTCTGTGACCTGCGACAGTTCATGCAACACCGCCCCCTACGGTCACAATATACGGTGGTCACAGAATATGGTGCAACACCGGTTCGCAACGCGCTCCAAACAGGAAGTTGGTTCATTTTCTGTTCTGTAACTGTGACGTGATGATGTCACTACGAATATGCAACGTGAAATTAAAAAAACTCGATAGATGTCCTAGGAATCGATGTGTCGATTACTCGAGTAGTCTGTTAAAGCCCTATTAAAGACCAAAAATGGCTAGAATGCAGTCATCTTTACAGATACTGTACTGAACTAAATTTTGTGTGGTAATAGCTGGGAGTCATTCCCATACTCCCATATTCTATAGTCATTCAAGTGTCGGAGAGTAGTTATTGAACAGTATTCACAAACAAGTCTCCAAAATGTCCCAAAACCTTTTTGAGATTCTGTTTCCTTGCATGAGTCACAGAGGCTAAAGCCCCACCTGTCCAGATCTAACCATGCAAATTACACATAATTAATATTTTTAAAGACTGATGTATTAGTAAATCAAATCATGGGTACAACTGCCAAGGTGGGTACAAAGCAGAGTGTGGAAAGCTCAATGTGGGTGAAGGTGTGCAATAAAATAAAGTGCAAGGCCTAGAATACAGTTTTGTACAACGTGCACACAGGACTAGGCCAAGATTGGCAAAAATTGGCCACACAGCTTACTGGTCACTTGGTTACACTTTGAATTAATTGAGACTGCATCAGCAACATTTGCCTTTTTGAGTACCAACTGGTCATTTCTTCATTATTGAAGGATTGTTTTGTAATGCGTTAAGACACTTTAGGTCACTAGGTTGTCCCTCAATATGGCTTCAGATTTATTTGTGTTCAGACTGTTCAAATATGGACAAATGTACCCTAAAACCCATCAAAATGTGGTCTGAATGATCTGATATGAATGTGTATTTAATCCGTTCTGAGACAGCTCACGTATAAGTTTTATAATTTTTGTTTGCTCGTGATTCACGATTATTGCCAGGTCAGGACGCCGCCAAAGATGGCTTCCTTGACTCTTCTCTCAAACCATTTGGCTTCTCTGTTCAAAAAGTGGAAGTTAATGGCCTCAAAGGAGTGTTTATTATCCGTAACAGCTGAATCATGACCCAAGGAACTTGCTTTTCTTTATTGTATTATGCAAAGATGTTTTACATTTTCTTGTGTTTATTCCCTTTCATAAAATGTAAACACCGTAAAAAAGTGGTTCTTTTCTATATATCTCACTTAGAACATAATAAATGATATAAAGCCAAGATAAAAATCAGAATGGCTGGTTTGATATTTAATTGTGAATGTGATAAATGTCCTCTTCAAAGTCAAAGTCAAAGTCAACTTTATTGTCAGAACTGCAATATGTACAGGACATACACAGGATTGAAATTGCGTTTCTCTCAGTCCCTCGGTGCAACAGTAACCATCTAAACACTAAACACTAAAACATTTAATAAACATAAGCATAAAATAGTAAAAGTGTAACACTGTCCTGAGTTTTTTCATAGTAGTATAAAAGTATGAAAATTTACACCAACACTAAAACACCAAACACCCAATGAACATAAGCATAAAATGAAATAATAAAAGTGTAATACTGTCCTGAGTTTTTGCATAGTAGTATAAAAAGTATAAAAAGTATATCTATAAAATAAACTGAAGGTTCTAGCATTGACATTTGCAAAGAGTGGCACAGCAGCATATGGTGCAGTAAGGCACATAAGGCACATTTGGCATCCTTAGATAAGGCTAGTCAGAGAATACTGTATATGTATCAGCAGTAGTGTAGATATAAAAGTAGTGTAAATGTAAACAGTAGTAATACATGTAAAACAGTAGTAATTAGGGCTGGACGATATGGCCAAAATTTTTATCACGATATAGTTCTTAATTTCGGTCGATATCGATATAATTCGATATCGATATAAACAATATAAAAGCCTAAAAAAAAACTATAAACTATACAAATAAATTAATGTTCTCCTTGTATTTGTATTTAGCCTCCAAAAAGATGGAAATCACCATCAAATAAACATAAACTTCTCAACCCAATAATTCTCAGTCGGGTCATCTGGACACTTTCTTTTTTATAGAAACGTTTCACCCTCCATCCTCCATCCAATTTCTATAAAAAGAAACTGTCCAGATGACCCGACTGAAAATTATTGGATTTGGTACGTGGATTATTGAGCATGAACTTTCTTGCCATAAAATTCTCAACTGTGTCAATATTAATAGTTTTAACTTTAAACATCTTTAAAATTTACAGCATTGAAATTCATAGTTAATTAAATAAAACTTTTGGGTGTTGTTATTTATAAGAAGCTGACATAGAAATCTCATGGAAATTACTTAAGAATAAAAATAACAAAATCAATTGCATTACTGTATAAAGTAAAATAGTTTTTGAATGACAAAGTTTTGAATATATTGAATAATGTAATGATTGTTCCATATTTAATCTGTTGTATTGAAGTTTGGGGAAAAGCATGTAAAACTATTACAAACCCTGTTTTTTTGTTTTGTTTTTAAAGAGCTACAAGAATTATTAGTAGGAAGTGCTATGGTCACCCAACAAATATTTCATCAGTTTAAATTATTAAAATTTTATGATTTGGTTGAACATAGTATTTTACAAGTCATGTATAAAACTGAAAAAAAATTACCCCCCAAATATTCAATTAAAATTTGTTTAAAGTTATTAAACCCTGAAGGGAATGTAAATGTTTGTAAAACCTCCATTTAGGACTAGTTTGAAGGAGCTGAGTTGTAAATCAGGAAACAGGATTGTGTTGACTTGATATAAACATTTCTAAAACTATGTTTTAAAATATGATTAAATCAAAGTTGTTGGGAAGGTGAAGTGAAGGTTGTTGTTTGTTTGTAGTTATTTTGTATTTTTTAAACAAGGGGCAGATATTAAAACACTATTTTCGTCTTTCTGCACATTTTCATTCAGTGTTTTTTCTTCTTCTGATGAATTTGTTTTATTTTGAATTTAAAAAACATGCAGCGCTGCTGGGGCTGTTTGTTTACGTTGTAGTTTCAGGGAAACGTTGGCTCAAACTTTATTCTTCATCTTCTGACTCTCATATTCTATCGAGTGGAAACTCTTCAGATTAAACAAGTTAGATGTTTCCACCGCTAGTTAGAACGACTCCGTCACGTTTTGCAAAATAAAGAAACCGAGTAAGACTCGCTGCAGATGAGACCTGCAGTTTAACAAAACCGAACTACGTCCACACCGACGAATTAGTCTTTCCTCTCATCAGTGATGTCGTCTGCTTTCTCTTCGCTTGTGAAACTTTGTTCAGTCACATTCTGACGGTCATGAGCACTCGTTTGACTCGTTTTGAAGCGAAAACTTAACGCGCTTTGGAGACTAGCTTAGCTTTTAGCCTGCTACCGCTAACGCCTGCTGCTGGACTGAGCGCTGCGTAACAACGACGTCACCACGCACGTTTTGTGTCACAGCTTTTTCTGTCCGGGCGGGTTGTTGAAGCAGCCGCTCCAACCCGAACAGAAACAGAAAAACGTTGTAAAATCCTATCGAAATATCGAAAATATGCTTAAACTTCATATCATCGTTATTGAATAAAAGTATATCGCGATATTTATCGTTATTGAATTATCGTCCAGCACTAGTAGTAATAAATGTAAACCGTATTAATAAATGTAAACAGTGAATGTAAACAGTAGTATGACTATAGGCAGTAATGTAATACAAACATTAGTGCAAATATGAGAAGTAGTGCAAACTGAATGAGCACATGACCGAGAGTTTAGTGAATAACCCGTTTGATGACACAGAGTCCAGTGTTAAAAACTTTGTGTTGAGTGGTAATGTGTGAGAAAGTTTTTTGTGTTAAGGCAGTTCAAATGGGAGGGGAGGCAGAGCAGGCAGAGTGTTTAGCATTCTGACTGCCTGATGAACAGAGCTGTTAGAATGTCAGTGGCTTTCATTTACTTTAAATTGTATTCAAAAGTAAGCTGTTACTTCTTGGCGTTTTCAGAATGATTTCCCTTTATTTATATTGTTTGGCTATTGTTGTTATAATTTTAAATATTCATCCGTTTCATAATGGTTTTGGTCAAAGCTCTAGAGAGCTGTATGTGGCCCCTGAGCCATAACTTGAAAACCCCTGTTCTGTCTCGCTGCGAGGCATAAACAAGCATAATAACAGCTTTTGTTCAAGCGTTCACGTGCACCGAGCACTACCAGCAGCAGTGATTTAATACAGTGGTAAACTTTGTTTTTGGCTGCTGTGTGTGTTTATTGTCCGCGGTGGAACCTTGAGCGTATCTTTTTACAAGAGTCATGAAGTTATCCAACCCTTTGAGAGACGGCTACTCTGTATAATTGTGCGTTTGTCTCTTTATGGGATGGGGGTGGGGACATTTTACAGGCTCCTTGTGAATGTGAGTAGTGACGTAAAGATCATTTCAAGCTTCCCTTGGTATTTGGGAAACAGCGGCAATGCGATGCGCAACTTGAAGGATACAGACATGTACGCGCACACACACAAATGCACAGCATGGTCTCTGGAATACGTCCATGAATATTAATCTCTCTCCTCAGATAGCTCACTTGTTACCTAGAAAGCATATGCGTGTGTGTTTGTGTGTATCGTTGCTCAGAGATCAGGTACAGCAGTGCCAAACTACAAGCCACAGCTCCCTGTGGGCTTTCCTTGACAGACCTTCCATTTTTGTCTTGGTGCATGTGTGTGCATGTGTGTGTGTGTGTGCATGACAGCCTTATTTTCAAGCCATCAATGTCTCCTGCGTTTCATATCTAAATTTCATCAGTTTCATGCAGCTGACACACCTAATGCGGGGCCATAAGAGTTAGCACTTCTAAAGAACACTGAAAATTTTGTGATAACTTTAGTATTTACCATGTAATTGTTCATATTATCCTAGTACTTACTATAGGCTCTATGCAATCAGAACATGAATGGATCTACACTGACACTCTAATGGGAGACTTGATCTTAAATATTTGGTTGTGTGTGTGTGTTCCAGTTTGTTGAACTGCCTTTCAAGCAGCATGAGCCAACGTGTGAAGCAAACCTCTGATTCATGTTGATGGCACGCTGACGTTTATTCCACACATTCCTGACCTGAAACTGCCCCGCAGCCCCCTGAAGCTGTTAATCACGCATTTCTCACATTTCATTTCCAACTCAATCACATCTTACTTGAGTTGGGTTGTTTTACTAAACCACCTCAATAACTAAACATCAAGGCGTTTTTACGCCGTGCAATTACCGTAGGTCTGGAAAAGGTTCAAACGAAGTTTAAAGAAAAATAAGCCACTGTAAAGACATGAAATAGGACACTGTGAAGAGAAAGTAGTAAAGGGAATTCACACCACAGCGAAGCTCCCAAAAGACAATGATCAGGGTGTTATCTTATTGATGCTCCATCATATTTACATATGTTAGTAATATTAATAATATTATTTGTTGTTCTGTTCTTTAATGATTTTTGATGAAAAATGCATTTAAACCATTTATAATGTACTGTATATTTTTCTAATATGAGTCCTGATCTTTTGAAACAACTTGTCACACATTGTCAAAAAAAATTGTCATAACCAAAAAAAAAACTACAACTTGTCATTAAACCTTCATAACAAAACACTTCAAATGAGGCCTGAGGTGCCTACTTGCCCCCATACATGATTTATAAAAGGACAGCGGCAGCATGAAGGTTAAAGTCAATGTTGGATAGAAATATCCTTTCATTATCTACTTACTTAAAAAAGGAGTCGCATACAAAGACAGGAGAATATTTTTGAACCCAGTTTACTTGCAAGGGCAGAGTTCACACAGGCTTAACACAGATGTTACAGTGAAGCCCGGGTTGCAAAGATCTGCAACCGGACAGTGTGCCAGGATTGTTTTTTATAATACACGCTTATCAGCTCCTCCTCCAGACTCTAAGGAGGACCTTGGAGTACCAGCTGCACATGCAGTATCAAAGCTGCTCCTCATTCAGCTCTATCTGCTAACTCAAACACACGCTTCGTGGGCAGTTAACATTAGTTAGTGACAAACATCCTTGACCTTGACCAAAATTCCCCTGACAGTCAATCCACCACTAAGTCACCAAGCAAGGTAGTCAAGAGACGGAACTTGTGACACAAATAAAGATAAGCTGGTATTGATGGTAGAGTTTCTGTGATCAGCCCACATTTGGTTTAGAATTGGAAGTGTTCAACACAATTTATAAGTAGTGCTCCACACTGTTGAGTTATAGTCCATCGTTACTTCGCGCTTTGACTTTTGCGGAGTCGCTCTTCCACGTTTTATCATTTTCAACTTTAATATTACTCATGTGATTGGGATGGAACGAGATAAAAAGTTAACAAAAAATACAAATACTTCGCACAGGCGGTGCAAATTTTATTTTTTTATTTTTTTCAATTCGTCTACACTGTAAGGCGAGTCCAAAAAAAAATAAAAAATACACTACTCAGAAGCCAGTGGTGCTTCTGGCCACGCTTTCTTGTAGTTTTCTTTCAATAAGCATACTGTATCACCATTCAAAAGAACTGTTACCCAGAAGCCACCAGTGCTTCCAGCCGCTGCTTTCTTCTGAAATGGATGGAAAGTGTTGCAACGTAAAGTCAGAAGTAACAATCTATCTATTCAGATCACAGAACTGGCAGGAAAGTCGCAAATAATCCTGAAGCTTCCTGAAACTCAATTATACATGTATCCTGATGTACAGTATGCTCAATAAACCAGGTAGAAAAATCTTTTTTTTTTTTTTTTTTTTTTCCATTTATAGATGGCCTCCCTTCACACCTTATAGCCATCCTCTCACTCCAATATTTTTTTTTATTTTTTTTATTTTTTTTTTATTTTTATTTTTTTAATAGAGAAAGAAAGAAAAGAGAAAGTGAGACAACAAAACAAAACAAAACAACAAAACAACAATTGTCCACAGAAAGAGCACAAGGCAAACACACCAAACCTCCGTCCACAATCCTGCAAAGCACATGACAGAACACAACAACGAAACATACAAGCATAAAGACTGATAATATTCATGACCTTGCAAATATTTCTATAAATACACATACCCATACCTACAAATATATATACAATATACATACATATATATTTATATTCATTTATATACCCAGGTAGAAAATTCTTAAAAAATGTTAAGTCAGGTCCTCTGGACATTCAAAAAACAAAACAAAATAATCCTGAAGCTCCCTGAAACTCAATTATACATGTATCCTGATGTATGCTCAATAAACCAGGTAGAAAAATTTAAAAAAATGTTAAGTCAGGTCCTCTGGACGTTCAAAAAACAAAACAAACAAAAAAACAAAAAAAGAAAGTAGAAACGTTTCTACATTTTTTTGTTTTTGTTTTTTGAACGTCCAGAGGACCTGACTTAACTTTTTTAGATCAATTATCCATGCACACATCAACCGGTGGGTGGTAGGTTTCATCGCTGCAAGGTAGGTCCGCTGAACTGGAATCGAGTCCGACCGGAATTGAGCTGCTGTTCTGCAGAGCAGGTAATATTTTGCAGTACTGTGCAGTACATTTACATATGTTGTTAAAATTACATATGTTTAAGAGTTTAGAACATTGAAAGAGTATTGAAAGAGTGTGGGAAGGGTTTATAAATCCTTAAAAATATATAAATACAAAAATAAATATAGCATTCCTCCAAGGGATGCACAATATTATTGGCATGGTATTGGTATCGGCCGATATTAGCGTTAAAGTTCAATATCGGACATTAGCCATTGCATCAAAATAACTCACCGATATGAAAGGCACTGTTTTGCCTGCAGCAGCAGCACCACGTGATGACATCATGTACGCCTACCTCATCCCACGGCGGAGAGGAAAATTCAAAATATCGAGGGAGTGGAAGTTTTATTTTACGTTGGTGAGGATATTGGATTCCGAAGATTTATGGACTACGTTGAGCCTCGCTACATCGTCCCCAGTCGGAGATGTGTTTCCGACGTAACGTTACCCGAGTTACAAGCCGTCATTTCCGACATCATTGAGAAGCTAATAGCCGATAGCACGACTTGTTGGATGAGTTTTACCACAGACATTTGGACGTCGTGTTAGCCCCATTAGCATGATTAGTCGTATGGCACAACAGATAAAAAAGACTGTCCTTAATGCACAGGAGTGCAGAGGATCCTACACTGCAGCTAGGAACCTGGAACAAGCCTCCACAACAGAGACAGCATCGCAGGTGACTAATGCTAATAAATAACATTCAACACTTTTCATTTACAAAGTAATATAAGTTAAAGTGCTATGTATATCACATGGCTGTTACTGACTATGGTATATGTCACCAGCTCTTACAGCTGTTGCACAATTTTTGTAGCAAATAAGCCTAAATAAGAGAAATATGTTCTAACAAAGGAACGTCTATAAAATATCGGTATCAGCATCAGTTATCAGCCAAATAAGTTTTAACAAATTGGCATATCTGATATCAGCCAAAAATCCAATATTGTGCATCCCTAGTTCCTACTTCGCTATTTTTCACCTATTGTAGGTCTGTGTGGAAGGTAATCCCTGTGATAACTGAGGGACTATAGTATAGTATAGTTTTTGTCCGGTGATGCCGGCTTCATTTACAAATGCTAACATTGTTGTGGGCTCAGTTGGTGATAGACAAATGGCTAGAGGCGGCCTAAATAGATGCTCATGTTTGTTGCAATATCCCAAAACTGTTATATAAAAAGAACTGCTGCCTTCCTGGTACACTACATTTATAGTATTCATCCTTTTTTACGCAGCTTCTTGTTTACTAATAGCATCTCATTGGCATGGCTAACAGGGTTGGTGTTATAACCCACAACGCAATGTACTTAGATCGCAGACAATTTTCTCCATTATTATTGTCAATTTTGGCTGAAGTTAAGGAAATGAAGAAAGAGGGTAAGCTAAAAAAAACAAACAAGAAGAAGCATTCAGCTTACAAGATGTATTTTGACGTAGCTTTGTTAGTTATAATTATTGTCTGATTTTCTTTTTAAAAATTAGAGACTCTGATTTAAACTTTTTTAATTTCATAAATAACTTCTGATATACATTTGCTTTCAATTGAGGACTTTTTTTTCTACTCGGTTTTCTTGAGCTACACAATTTTACAAACTTGACCATTTTTACCTGTCAAAATCTTCCTGAGCATACAATCTCAAATTAAATTTCAATGTATTCAATATAAAAAGTGGACAATGGAGGACTTTTTTTTCTACTCGGTTTTCTTGAGCTACACAATTTTACAAACTTGACCATTTTTACCTGTCAAAATCTTCCTGAGCATACAATCTCAAATTAAATTTCAATGTATTCAATATAAAAAGTGCTGTTTCAATACTTTTAATGACATTAATGGCTTTAAAAACGTGTTCACATTACATACATAAAAACTTGGAAGTTGTGTTTTTTTGTGAATTGTAAGCTTGCTTAACAGTGTTACAGTTGTTGTGATTATTGTAGCTGATCCTGTATGTGTAAAACTTTGGAATGCAGTTTTGTTATGTGGTTGAAACACAAATATACCATTGTACTCTTGGGGGTCACTTGGGATCTTCAACTCAAAAAGCACAACATGTGGTATTTCAGCTAATCCGTCTAAGATTACAAAGCCTAGTAGTCACATGTCTCGAATTGACTGGCGTACTGCAGGCGGCTCCAGCGGGATGACATGAGAGGATTGTATAGTTTTTATACCGGCCACGTGTGGTTCTTGTGCCTTGTTATGGGCACGATCGGGTGAATCTGCCACTCTGAATCACAGCATCTGCTTGAAAAGTAAATTTAAAGTGACTCAGAATAAATTCCTCAGCTCAACTCTCACCACTTCTTGCCACAGCTGTGACCGTAGTGTTTAGATCACGACGAATGAAAAACAAAGGCAAATGTTCTGCGTAAGTGTGGGATTATATGTATAGTCTACTTCTATTAAATGCCTTACAGACTACTACTGGAACTATAACTATAAAAGCCAAGCTGTTTTCTTTGCTTTAACCAAGGCTAAACACTTTGTGCATTTATTTTAACTGGCAAATGAATATGTAATACTCAACACTGAGTCATTGCTTACAGTTCTTTTAATTAAAGCCAGATGAGGTCAAAGATTTTCCCCCTTATTCTGCCATGAAACATTTCACTAAAAAAAGAGAACAAGTGAGGTTAGTTTCATCCAGTTGTCATGTGTTTAAATCTTATAAAA
>JBBPBX010079652.1:0-16342 GCA_038048925.1 Garcialebias charrua
ACAAGCAGAAACAATCTTAAATTACCAGAAGGAAGTTGGTAGAGCATGGTTTTGCTGAATTAGGCTGAAAAAAGTTGGATTGATTAAAAAAAATTGTTGAAATAGCTGAAAAAGCTGAAATTTGCATAAAACAGCTAAATAGTAGCTAAAATAAGCAGAAATAATCTGAAATTACCAGAAGGAAGTTGGTAGAGCATGGTTTTGCTGAATTAGGCTGAAAAAAGTTGGATTGATTTTAAAAAATTGTTGAAATAGCTGAAAAAGCTGAAATTTGCATAAAACAGCTAAATAGTAGCTAAAGTAGCAAAAATATGTTAATCTTTGAAAAATTTGCTGAAAGGAGCATAATGATCTGAAATTAGCAGAAATAAGTCAGTAGATGTACAAAAATGTTGAAGTAAGCTGCATTAGGCTGAAAAGAGTGCAACACAGTTCAAGAAACAGCTGAAATCAGCTGAAAGTAGCTGAAATATTTTTTTTAAATGTACAAGGTAGCTGAAGGAAGCCGAGCTGGTCCAAAATGTGAAAAAAGTAGTGAAATATTGTAATGAGTTCCAAAGATATCAAGGATGTAAAATGAGCTCCATTCATTTTCAATGGGAAAAAAGTGGCCGAAAAAGCTGAATATTTCAAAAAGCTGAAGTTGCATCAATACCAAAAGTCATAGCCGGAGTGTCCTCAATGAGCTGAACATTTTGATATATGAATTGTTGAAATAGCACAAAAACTGTAGGAGGAGTAGCGTGCCGAAAAACGTACGGATGGAAGATAGTAACCGGAATAATAATAAGTTTATTAAATATAAACAGAATCACTATAGTGTGAATGCCTTGTTTAGGCATTCACACAACTAGATTGCATTTCCTGAGAAAATGCATGTGTGAATGCCAAAATGGCCGCTTCACCCAACTTGCATGTTCAATCAAAACGGCCGCTTCACCTAATATGCTTGTTAAATCAAAATGGCTACCTCACCTACTTTAATTGTAGAACCAAAATGGCAACAATACATGCATTGACTTACTTTGGAAGGCAAGTAACTGCCTTGTATATTGAACCAAAATGGCGGCTTCAATCAAAATGGCTGCTTCACCTAATGTATGTTAGAGATGGTCCATAGCTACAACCTCACCAAATTTCAGCTCTCTATGAATAAAGATGGCTGAGTTAAAGCCATTTGAAAGTAACATTGGCAGCCATCAGCTGAAATTGGTCAAAAACAGCTGAACAACAGCTAAAACAAGCAGAAAATATCTTAAATTACCAGAAGGAAGTTGGTAGAACATGGTTTTGCTGAATTAGGCTGAAAAAAGTTGGATTGATTAAAAAAAATTGTTGAAATAGCTGAAAAAGCTGAAATTTGCATAAACAGCTAAATAGTAGCTAAAATAGCAAAAATATCTTAATCTTTCAAAAATTTGCTGAAAGGAGCATAATGATCATAAGTCAGTATAAGTACAACAATGTTGAAGTAAGCTGCATTAAGCTGAAAAGATCGCAAAGTCGTTGTAGAAACAGTTGAAATTAGCTGAAAGTAGCCGAAATATTTTTAAAAAATGTACAAGGTAGCTGAAGGAAGTTGAGTTGGTCCAAAATGTGAAAGGAGTAGTGAAATATTGTAATGAGTTCCAAAGATATCAAGGATGTAAAATGAGCTCATTGAGTTCATTTGAGCTCCATTCATTTTCAATGGGAAAAAAATGGCCGAAAAGGCTGAATATTTCAAAAAGCTAAAGTTGCACCAATACCAAAAGTCATAGCCATCATGTCCTGAATGAGCTGAACATTTTGATATATGAATTGTTGAAATAGCACAAAAACTGTAGGAGGAGTAGCGTGCCAAAAAACGTACGGAATCAGGATAGTAACAGATGTAATTGTAACACTAGATTGCATTTCCTGAGAAAATGCATGTGTGAATGCCAAAATGGCCGCTTCACCGAACTTGCATGTTCAATCAAAATGGCCACGTCACCTAAAGCATGATAGACAATGTCCTCAGCTACAACCTCACCAAATTTCGGCTATCTATGTATAAAGATGGCTGAGTTAAAGTCATTTGAAAGTAGCGTTGGCAGACATCAGCTGAAATTGGCCAAAAACAGCTGAACAACAGCTAAAACAAGCAGAAAATATCTTAACTTACCTGAAGGAAGTTGGTAGAGCATGGTTTTGCTGAATTAGGCTGAAAAAAGTTGGATTGATTAAAATAAATTGTTGAAATAGCTGAAAAAGCTGAAATTTGCATAAACAGCTAAATAGTAGCTTAAATTGCAAAAATATCTTAATCTTTTAAAAATTAGCTGAAAGGAGCATAATGATCTGAAATTAGCATAAATAAGTCAGTAGACGTACAAAAATGTTGAAGTAAGCTCCATTAAGCTGAAAAGATTGCAGCTAAAATTAGCTGAAAGTAGCCAAAAATATATTTTTTAAATGTACAAGGTAGCTGAAGGAAGCTGAGTTGGTCCAAAATGTGAAAGGAGTAGTGAAATATTGTAATGAGTTCCAAAGATATCAAGGATGTAAAATGAGCTCATTGAGTTCATTTGAGCTCCATTCATTTTCAATGGGAAAAAAATGGCCGAAAAGGCTACATATTTCAAAAAGCTAAAGTTGCACCAATACCAAAAGTCATAGCCATCATGTCCTAAATGAGCTGAACATTTTGATATATGAATTGTTGAAATAGCACAAAAACTGTAGGAGGAGTAGCGTGCCAAAAAACGTACGGAATCAGGATAGTAACAGATGTAATTGTAACACTAGATTGCATTTCCTGAGAAAATGCATGTGTGAATGCCAAAATGGCCGCTTCACCTATTTTGCATGTTCAATCAAAACGGCCGCTTCACCTAATATGCTTGTTAAATCAAAATGGCTACCTCACCTACTTTAATTGTAGAACCAAAATGGCAACAATACATGCATTGACTTACTTTGCAAGGCAAGTAACTGCCTTGTATATTGAACCAAAATGGCGGCCTCACCTAATTTGCATGTTCAATCAAAATGGCTGCTTCACCTAATGTATGTTAGAGATGGTCCATAGCTACAACCTCACCAAATTTCAGCTCTCTATGAATAAAGATGGCTGAGTTAAAGCCATTTGAAAGTAACATTGGCAGCCATCAGCTGAAATTGGTCAAAAACAGCTGAACAACAGCTAAAACAAGCAGAAAATATCTTAAATTACCAGAAGGAAGTTGGTAGAACATGGTTTTGCTGAATTAGGCTGAAAAAAGTTGGATTGATTAAAAAAAATTGTTGAAATAGCTGAAAAAGCTGAAATTTGCATAAACAGCTAAATAGTAGCTAAAATAGCAAAAATATCTTAATCTTTCAAAAATTTGCTGAAAGGAGCATAATGATCATAAGTCAGTATAAGTACAACAATGTTGAAGTAAGCTGCATTAAGCTGAAAAGATCGCAAAGTCGTTGTAGAAACAGTTGAAATTAGCTGAAAGTAGCCGAAATATTTTTAAAAAATGTACAAGGTAGCTGAAGGAAGTTGAGTTGGTCCAAAATGTGAAAGGAGTAGTGAAATATTGTAATGAGTTCCAAAGATATCAAGGATGTAAAATGAGCTCATTGAGTTCATTTGAGCTCCATTCATTTTCAATGGGAAAAAAATGGCCGAAAAGGCTGAATATTTCAAAAAGCTAAAGTTGCACCAATACCAAAAGTCATAGCCATCATGTCCTGAATGAGCTGAACATTTTGATATATGAATTGTTGAAATAGCACAAAAACTGTAGGAGGAGTAGCGTGCCAAAAAACGTACGGAATCAGGATAGTAACAGATGTAATTGTAACACTAGATTGCATTTCCTGAGAAAATGCATGTGTGAATGCCAAAATGGCCGCTTCACCTAATTTGCATGTTCAATCAAAATGGCCGCTTCACCTAAAGCATGATAGACAATGTCCTCAGCTACAACCTCACCAAATTTCAGCTCTCTATGTATAACGATGGTCGAGTTAAAGCCATTTGAAAGTAGCGTTGACAGCCATCAGCTGAAATTGGTCAAAAACAGCTGAACAACAGCTAAAACAAGCAGAAATAATCTTAAATTACCAGAAGGAAGTTGGTAGAACATGGTTTTGCTGAATTAGGCTGAAAAAAGTTGGATTGATAAAAAAAAATTGTTAAAAAAGCTGAAATTTGCATAAACAGCTAAATAGTAGCTAAAATAGCAAAAGTATCTTAATCTTTCAAAAATTTGATGAAAGGAGCATAATGATCTGAAATTAGCATAAATAAGTCAGTTTAAGTACAACAATGTTGAAGTAAGCTGCATTAAGCTGAAAAGATTGCAAAGTCGTTGAAGAAACAGTTGAAAGTAGCTGAAAGTAGCCGAAATATTTTTTTTAAATGTACAAGGTAGCTGAAGGAAGCTGAGTTGGTCCAAAATGTGAAAGGAGTAGTGAAATATTGTAATGAGTTCCAAAGATATCAAGGATGCAAAATGAGCTCATTGAGTTCATTTGAGCTCCATTCATTTTCAATGGGAAAAAAATGGCCGAAAAGGCTGAATATTTCAAAAAGCTAAAGTTGCACCAATACCAAAAGTCATAGCCATCATGTCCTAAATGAGCTGAACATTTTGATATATGAATTGTTGAAATAGCACAAAAACTGTAGGAGGAGTAGCGTGCCAAAAAACGTACGGAATCAGGATAGTAACAGATGTAATTGTAACACTAGATTGCATTTCCTGAGAAAATGCATGTGTGAATGCCAAAATGGCCGCTTCACACAACTTGCATGTTCGATCAAAATGGCCGCTTTACCTAATGTGCTTATTAAATCAAAATGGTTACATTGCCTACTTAAATTGTAGAACCAAAATGGTAACAATACATGCAATGACTTACTTCGCAAGGCAATTAACTACCTTGTATATTGAACCAAAATGGCCACTTCACCTAATTTGCATATTCAATCAAAATGGCCGCTTCACCTAATGCATGATAAAGAATGTCCATAGCTACAACCTCACCAAATTTCGGCTCTCTATGAATAAATATGGCTGATTTAAAGCCATTTGAAAGTAGCGTTGGTGGTCATCTTGGATTTTACAGTATTTTTAATGTTTTGCTTTGTCGGCCATCTTGGATTTTTGATTTGGATTCCGTACATGATAGAGGATTCCCTCAGCTACAACCTCACCAAATTTCGGCTCTCTATGTATAATGATGGCTGAGTTAAAGCATTTGAAAGTAGCGTTGGCGGCCATCTTGGATTTTACAGTATTTTTAATGTTTTGCTTTGTCTGCCATCTTGGATTTTTGATTTGGATTCCGTACATGATAGAGGATTCCCTCAGCTACAACCTCACCAAATTTCAGCTCTCTATGAATAAAGATGGCTGAGTTAAAGCCATTTGAATGTAGCGTTGGCGGCCATCTTGGATTTTTACAGTTTTTTAATGTTTTACTTTGTCGGCCATCTTGGATTTTTGATTTGGATTCCGTACATGATAGATAATGTCCTCAGCTACAACCTCACCAAATTTCGGCTCTCTATGTATAATGATGGCTGAGTTAAAGCCATTTGAAAGTAGCGTTGGCGGCCATCTTGGATTTTTGATTTTGATATGGCATTTGATAGGAAACATTCTCAGCTATCACTACACCAAGTTTTAGCTCAATATAACTAAAATTGACCATTTTATAGTATTTTTACTTTTTTGCATTGTCGGCCATCTTGGATTTTTTTTTTGGATTCTATACATGATAGATAATGTCCTCAGCTACAACCTCACCAAATTTCAGCTCTCTATGTATAAAGATGGTCTAGTTATAACCATTTGAATGTAACGTTGGCGGCCATCAGCTGAAATTGAACAAAAACAGCTAAATGTTATCTAATATATCAGAAATAAGCTTAAATCAGAAGAAGGAATTAGTAAGAGCCTAATTGGGAATAATCTGAAACATCTTAAACAATCTGAAATCTGAAATAATCTGAAATAAGCAAAAAAAGTGGAAATTATCTGAAAAAAGCTTAAGATAGCATAAACAGCTGAATATTATCTAAAGTAGCAGAAATAAGCATCAATTATCTGAAGTAATTAGAAATAGCATAATTGTGAATAATCTGAAATATCTGAAACAATCTGAAATCTGAAAAAATCTGAACTAAGCAGAAATAAGCAAAATAAAGTTGAAATTATCTGAAAAAAGCTTAAGATAGCAAAAACAGCTGAATATTATCTGAAATAGCAGAAAGAAGCTTAAATGTCTTAGAAATTAGTAGAGATAGTACATTTTAGCAGAATTTGGCTGGAAAAAGTTGAAATGAGTTCAAATAATGTGGAATGTGTTGAAACAAGCCTAAATAGCATAAAAACAGCTTAATAGTAGCTAAAATAGCAGAAGAAGCTGGAACTAGCAGAAATAAGCACAAAGCAGCATAATCTGAATAATCTAAAATATCTGAAACAATCTGAAATTGAAAAAAATCTGAAATAAGTAGAAATAAGCAAAATAAAGTTGAAAATATCTGAATAAAGCTGATATTGGCCAAAAACAGCTGAACAACAGCTAAAACAAGCAGAAACAATCTTAAATTACCAGAAGGAAGTTGGTAGAGCATGGTTTTGCTGAATTAGGCTGAAAAAAGTTGGATTGATTAAAAAAAATGTTGAAATAGCTGAAAAAGCTGAAATTTGCATAAAACAGCTAAATAGTAGCTAAAATAAGCTGAAATAATCTGAAATTACCAGAAGGAAGTTGGTAGAGCATGGTTTTGCTGAATTAGGCTGAAAAAAGTTGGATTGATTTTAAAAAATTGTTGAAATAGCTGAAAAAGCTGAAATTTGCATAAAACAGCTAAATAGTAGCTAAAGTAGCAAAAATATGTTAATCTTTGAAAAATTTGCTGAAAGGAGCATAATGATCTGAAATTAGCAGAAATAAGTCAGTAGATGTACAAAAATGTTGAAGTAAGCTGCATTAGGCTGAAAAGAGTGCAACACAGTTCAAGAAACAGCTGAAATCAGCTGAAAGTAGCTGAAATATTTTTTTTAAATGTACAAGGTAGCTGAAGGAAGCCGAGATGGTCCAAAATGTGGAAAAAGTAGTGAAATATTGTAATGAGTTCCAAAGATATCAAGGATGTAAAATGAGCTCCATTCATTTTCAATGGGAAAAAAGTGGCCGAAAAAGCTGAATATTTCAAAAAGCTGAAGTTGCATCAATACCAAAAGTCATAGCCGGAGTGTCCTCAATGAGCTGAACATTTTGATATATGAATTGTTGAAATAGCACAAAAACTGTAGGAGGAGTAGCGTGCCAAAAAACGTACGGAGTGAAGATAGTAACTATAATAATAATAATAAAGAGAAACACAATCACTATAGTGTGAATGCCTATGTGGCATTCACACAACTAGATTGCATTTCCTGAGAAAATGCATGTGTGAATGCCAAAATGGCCGCTTCACCTAATTTGCATGTTCAATCAAAATGGCCGCTTTACCTAATGTGCTTATTAAATCAAAATGGCTAACTTGTCTACTTAAATTGTAGAACCAAAATGGTAACAATACATGCATTGACTTACTTCGCAAGGCAATTAACTGCCTTGTATATTGAACCAAAATGGCCACTTCACCTAATTTGCATATTCAATCAAAATGGCCGTTTCACCTAATGCATGATAAAGAATGTCCATAGCTACAACCTCACCAAATTTCGGCTCTCTATGAATAAATATGGCTGATTTAAAGCCATTTGAAAGTAGCGTTGGTGGCCATCTTGGATTTTACAGTATTTTTAATGTTTTGCTTTGTCGGCCATCTTGGATTTTTGATTTGGATTCCGTACATGATAGAGGATTCCCTCAGCTACAACCTCACCAAATTTCGGCTCTCTATGTATAATGATGGCTGAGTTAAAGCCATTTGAAAGTAGCGTTGGTGGCCATCTTGGATTTTACAGTATTTTTAATGTTTTGCTTTGTCGGCCATCTTGGATTTTTGATTTGGATTCCGTACATGATAGAGGATTCCCTCAGCTACAACCTCACCAAATTTCAGCTCTCTATGAATAAAGATGGCTGAGTTAAAGCCATTTGAATGTAGCGTTGGCGGCCATCTTGGATTTTTACAGTTTTTTAATGTTTTACTTTGTCGGCCATCTTGGATTTTTGATTTGGATTCCGTACATGATAGATAATGTCCTCAGCTACAACCTCACCAAATTTCGGCTCTCTGTGTATAATGATGGCTGAGTTAAAGCCATTTGAAAGTAGCGTTGGCGGCCATCTTGGATTTTTGATTTTGATATTGCATTTGATAGGAAACATTCTCAGCTATCACTACACCAAGTTTCAGCTCAATATCACTAAAATTGACCATTTTATGGTATTTTTACTTTTTTGCATTGTCGGCCATCTTGGATTTTTTTTTGGATTCCGTACATGATAGATAATGTCCTCAGCTACAACCTCACCAAATTTCAGCTCTCTATGTATAAAGATGGTCGAGTTATAACCATTTGAAAGTAGCGTTGGCGGCCATCAGCTGAAATTGGTCAAAAACAGCTGAATATTATCTAAAATAGCAGAAATAAGCTTAAATTAGCAGCAGGATTTAGTACGAGCTTAATTGGGAATAATCTGAAACATCTTAAACAATCTGAAATCTGAAATAATCTGAAATAAGCAAAAAAAAGTGGAAACTATCTGAAAAAAGCTAAAGATAGCATAAACAGCTGAATATTATCTAAAATAGCAGAAATAAGCTTAAATTATCTGAAGTAATTAGAAATAGCATAATTGTGAATAATCTGAAATATCTGAAACAATCTGAAATCTGAAAAAATCTGAACTAAGCAGAAATAAGCAAAATAAAGTTGAAATTATCTGAAAAAAGCTTAAGATAGCAAAAACAGCTGAATATTATCTGAAATAGCAGAAAGAAGCTTAAATGTCTTAGAAATTAGTAGAGAGAGTACATTTTTGCAGAATTTGGCTGGAAAAAGTTGAAATGAGTTCAAATAATGTGGAATGTGTTGAAACAAGCCTAAATTAGCATTAAAACAGCTTAATAGTAGCTAAAATATCAGAAGAAGCTGAAACTAGCAGAAATAAGCATAAAGCAGCATCATCTGAATATTGTAAAATATCTGAAACAATCTGAAATCTGAAAACATCTGAACTAAGCAAAAATAAGCAAAATAAAGTTGAAATTATCTGAAAAAAGCTTAAGATAGCAAAAACAGCTGAATATTATCTGAAATAGCAGAAAGAAGCTTAAATGTCTTAGAAATTAGTAGAGAGAGTAAATTTTTGTAGAATTAGGCTGGAAAAAGTTGAAATGAGTTCAAATAATGTAAAATGTGTTGAAACAAGCCTAAATTAGCATAAAAACAGCTTAATAGTAGCTAAAATAGCAGAAGAAGCTGAAACTAGCAGAAATAAGCACAAAGCAGCATAATATGAAGTATCTGAAACAATCTGAAATTGAAAAAAATCTGAAATAAGTAGAAATAAGCAAAATAAAGTTGAAAATATCTGAATAAAGCTGAAATTGGCCAAAAACAGCTGAACAACAGCTAAAACAAGCAGAAACAATCTTAAATTACCAGAAAGAAGTTGGTAGAGCATGGTTTTGCTGAATTAGGCTGAAAAAAGTTGGATTGATTAAAAAAAATTGTTGAAATAGCTGAAAAAGCTGAAATTTGCATAAAACAGCTAAATAGTAGCTAAAATAAGCAGAAATAATCTGAAATTACCAGAAGGAAGTTGGTAGAGCATGGTTTTGCTGAATTAGGCTGAAAAAAGTTGGATTGATTTAAAAAAATTGTTGAAATAGCTGAAAAAGCTGAAATTTGCATAAAACAGCTAAATAGTAGCTAAAGTAGCAAAAATATGTTAATCTTTGAAAAATTTGCTGAAAGGAGCATAATGATCTGAAATTAGCAGAAATAAGTCAGTAGATGTACAAAAATGTTGAAGTAAGCTGCATTAGGCTGAAAAGAGTGCAACACAGTTCAAGAAACAGCTGAAATCAGCTGAAAGTAGCTGAAATATTTTTTTTAAATGTACAAGGTAGCTGAAGGAAGCCGAGCTGGTCCAAAATGTGAAAAAAGTAGTGAAATATTGTAATGAGTTCCAAAGATATCAAGGATGTAAAATGAGCTCCATTCATTTTCAATGGGAAAAAAGTGGCCGAAAAAGCTGAATATTTCAAAAAGCTGAAGTTGCATCAATACCAAAAGTCATAGCCGGAGTGTCCTCAATGAGCTGAACATTTTGATATATGAATTGTTGAAATAGCACAAAAACTGTAGGAGGAGTAGCGTGCCGAAAAACGTACGGATGGAAGATAGTAACCGGAATAATAAGTTGAATAAATATAAACACAATCACTATAGTGTGAATGCCTATGTGGCATTCACACAACTAGATTGCATTTCCTGAGAAAATGCATGTGTGAATGCCAAAATGGCCGCTTCACCCAACTTGCATGTTCAATCAAAATGGCCGCTTCACCTAATGTATGTTAGAGATTGTCCATAGCTACAACCTCACCAAATTTCAGCTCTCTATGAATAAAGATGGCTGAGTTAAAGCCATTTGAAAGTAACATTGGCAGCTATCAGCTGAAATTGGTCAAAAACAGCTGAACAACAGCTAAAACAAGCAGAAAATATCTTAAATTACCAGAAGGAAGTTGGTAGAACATGGTTTTGCTGAATTAGGCTGAAAAAAGTTGGATTGATAAAAAAAAAATTGTTGAAATAGCTGAAAAAGCTGTAATTTGCATAAACAGCTAAATAGTAGCTAAAATCGCAAAAATAGCTTAATCTTTTAAAAATTAGCTGAAAGGAGCATAATGATCTGAAATTAGCATGAATAAGTCAGTAGAAGTACAACAATGTTGAAGTAAGCTGCATTAAGCTGAAAAGATTGCAAAGTCATTGAAGAAACAGCTGAAAGTAGCTGAAAGTAGCCGAAATATTTTTTTTAAATGTACAAGGTAGCTGAAGGAAGCTGAGTTGGTCCAAAATGTGAAAGGAGTAGTGAAATATTGTAATGAGTTCCAAAGATATCAAGGATGCAAAATGAGCTCATTGAGTTCATTTGAGCTCCATTCATTTTCAATGGGAAAAAAATGGCCGAAAAGGCTGAATATTTCAAAAAGCTAAAGTTGCACCAATACCAAAAGTCATAGCCATCATGTCCTGAATGAGCTGAACATTTTGATATATGAATTGTTGAAATAGCACAAAAACTGTAGGAGGAGTAGCGTGCCAAAAAACGTACGGAATCAGGATAGTAACAGATGTAATTGTAACACTAGATTGCATTTCCTGAGAAAATGCATGTGTGAATGCCAAAATGGCCGCTTCACCCAACTTGCATGTTCAATCAAAATGGCCGCTTTACCTAATGTGCTTATTAAATCAAAATGGCTAACTTGTCTACTTAAATTGTAGAACCAAAATGGTAACAATACATGCATTGACTTACTTCGCAAGGCAATTAACTGCCTTGTATATTGAACCAAAATGGCCACTTCACCTAATTTGCATATTCAATCAAAATGGCCGTTTCACCTAATGCATGATAAAGAATGTCCATAGCTACAACCTCACCAAATTTCGGCTCTCTATGAATAAATATGGCTGATTTAAAGCCATTTGAAAGTAGCGTTGGTGGCCATCTTGGATTTTACAGTATTTTTAATGTTTTGCTTTGTCGGCCATCTTGGATTTTTGATTTGGATTCCGTACATGATAGAGGATTCCCTCAGCTACAACCTCACCAAATTTCGGCTCTCTATGTATAATGATGGCTGAGTTAAAGCATTTGAAAGTAGCGTTGGCGGCCATCTTGGATTTTACAGTATTTTTAATGTTTTGCTTTGTCTGCCATCTTGGATTTTTGATTTGGATTCCGTACATGATAGAGGATTCCCTCAGCTACAACCTCACCAAATTTCAGCTTTCTATGAATAAAGATGGCTGAGTTAAAGCCATTTGAATGTAGCGTTGGCGGCCATGTTGGATTTTTACAGTTTTTTAATGTTTTACTTTGTCAACCATCTTGGATTTTTGATTTGGATTCCGTACATGATAGATAATGTCCTCAGCTACAACCTCACCAAATTTCGGCTCTCTATGTATAATGATGGCTGAGTTAAAGCCATTTGAAAGTAGCGTTGGCGGCCATCTTGGATTTTTGATTTTGATATAGCATTTGATAGGAAACATTCTCAGCTATCACTACACCAAGTTTCAGCTCAATATGACTAAAATTGACCATTTTATAGTGTTTTTACTTTTTTGCTTTGTCGGCCATCTTGGATTTTTTATTTGGATTCCGTACATGATAGACAATGTCCTAAGCTACAACCTCACCAAATTTCAGCTCGCTATGTATAAAGATGGCTGAGTTAAAGCCATTTGAATGTAGCGTTGGCGGCCATCAGCTGAAATTGAACAAAAACAGCTAAATATTATCTAATATATCAGAAATAATCTTGAATCAGAAGAAGAAATTAGTAAGAGCCTAATTGGGAATAATCTGAAACATCTTAAACAATCTGAAATCTGAAATAATCTGAAATAAGCAAAAAAAGTGGAAATTATCTGAAAAAAGCTTAAGATAGCATAAGCAGCTGAATATTATCTAAAGTAGCAGAAATAAGCATCAATTATCTGAAGTAATTAGAAATAGCATAATTGTGAATAATCTGAAATATCTGAAACAATCTGAAATCTGAAAAAATCTGAACTAAGCAGAAATAAGCAAAATAAAGTTGAAATTATCTGAAAAAAGCTTAAGATAGCAAAAACAGCTGAATATTATCTGAAATAGCAGAAAGAAGCTTAAATGTCTTAGAACTTAGTAGAGAGAGTACATTTTTGCAGAATTTGGCTGGAAAAAGTTGAAATGAGTTCAAATAATGTGGAATTTGTTGAAACAAGCCTAAATTAGCATAAAAACAGCTTAATAGTAGCTAAAATAGCAGAAGAAGCTGAAACTAGCAGAAATAAGCACAAAGCAGCATAATCTGAATAATCTAAAATATCTGAAACAATCTGAAATCTGAAAAAATCTGAACTAAGCAGAAATAAGCAAAATAAAGTTGAAATTATCTGAAAAAAAGCTTAAGATAGCAAAAACAGCTGAATATTATCTGAAATAGCAGAAAGAAGCTTAAATGTCTTAGAAATTAGTAGAGAGAGTACAGTTTTGTAGAATTAGGCTGGAAAAAGTTGAAATGAGTTCAAATGATGTAAAATTTGTTGAAACAAGCCTAAATTAGCATAAAAACAGCTTAATAGTAGCTAAAATAGTAGAAGAAGCTGAAACTAGCAGAAATAAGCACAAAGCAGCATAATATGAAGTATCTGAAACAATCTGAAATTGAAAAAAATCTGAAATAAGTAGAAATAAGCAAAATAAAGTTGAAATTATCTGAAAAAAGCTGAAATTGGCCAAAAACAGCTGAACAACAGCTAAAACAAGCAGAAATTATCTTAAATTACCAGAAGGAAGTTGGTAGAGCATGGTTTTGCTGAATTAGGCTGAAAAAAGTTGGATTGATTAAAAACATTGTTGAAATAGCTGAAAAAGCTGAAATTTGCATAAAACAGCTAAATAGTAGCTAAAATAGCCAAAATGTCTAAATCTTTCAAAAATTATCTGAAAGGAGCATAATGATCTGAATTTAGCAGAAATAAGTCAGTAGAAGTATAAAAATGTTGAAGTTAGCTGCATAAAGCTGAAAAGAGTGCAAAGCAGTTGAAAAAACAGCTGAAATTAGCTGAAAGTAGCTGAATTTTTTTTAAAATTTTGTACAAGGAAGCTGAAGGAAGCTGAGCTAGTCCAAAATGTGAAAGGAGTAGTGAAATATTGTAAAGAGTTCCAAAGATATCAAGGATGTAAAATGAGCTCCATTCATTTTCAATGGGAAAAAAATGGCCGAAAAGGCTGAATATTTCAAAAAGCTAAAGTTGCACCAATACCAAAAGTCATAGCACCCATGTCCTAAATGAGCTGAACATTTTGATATATGAATTGTTGAAATAGCACAAAAACTGTAGGAGGAGTAGCGTGCCAAAAAACGTACGGAATCAGGATAGTAACTATAATAATAATAAATATAAACACAATCACTATAGTGTGAATGCCTATGTGGCATTCACACAACTAGAAAAACCGCATTTCCTACGAAAATGCACGTGTGAATGCCTTAGCGCCGCTCCGCCCTTCTCGCGACGACCGCGGGAAGTCCAGCTGGTCCACCCCGAAACACTCTCGTGCCTTTCCCGTACCCGTTCGGCACCCAATGCACCCACCCAATTTGGTCCACATTCCAAAATGGCCGCCTTCCCATTTATCGTACACGTTGATGCCAGAGGGTTTTCTGTGCGTCTTGGTGAATTGGACAAGCCTACCAAATTTCATGATCCTACGTGAAACTAAGGCCAATGCGGAGAGTAGTTTGAAATATTCTAGGTGGCGCTCTTGAGCCGTTTCTTTTGCAATTTTGGCCACACCCCCAAAATATGTAATTTTGCACCAGTCCTGATGAGTCTGCCAAATTTGGTGAGTTTTGGGATATGAAAAAGCCCCCAAAAGGCCAAACGTATTGTGACGGCGTTAAGTCTGATTCGCCACATCGCCACGCCCACATGCTCCACCCAAAACGGTCAGTCGTGGAAAGCTTGTTACAGCAACATGTCTTCGGTCACTGGACAGACCGTCACGCTGATTAGGTAACAGGTGTCCGATCGGGACGTTCAATGTACAACTGTACACTTCCTGTTGTGAGGGGGCGTGGCTTAATTATTGTCATGATTTGACCATTCAGTATTGCAGGGGACCGGATGTGGGTCAATCACTGAAGGTTTGATGTATTAGACTGTTTTCGTGTAGGTGCTATTAGTGTTTCGTTTGTGACGGCGTGACGGCTGATTCGCCACATCGCCACGCCCACATGCTCCACCCAAAACGGTCAGTGTTGGAAAGCTTGTTACAGCAACATGTCTTCGGTCACTGGACAGACCGTCCCGCTGATTAGGTAACAGGTGTCCGATCGGGACGTTCAATGTATAACTGTACACTTCCTGTTGTGAGGGGGCGTGGCTTAATTAATGTCATGATTTGACCATTCAGTATTGCAGGGGAGTGGTTGTGGGTCAATCACTGAAGGTTTGATGTATTAGACGGTTTTCGTGTAGGTGCTATTAGTGTTTCGTTTTTCATGGCGAGATGCCTAACTTTGAGGCCAGGCCACGCCCCTTCAGCATATATGAAAATGCGAGGTTTTGATCATTTGTTACTCCTGCATGTCTGAGTGATGAGTCTGCCAAATTTGGTGAGTTTTAGGGTATGATAAAGCCCCCAAAAGGCCATTTCATTTTAGCTCCATTCATTTTCAATGGGAAAAAAATGGCCGAAAAGGCTTAATATTTCAAAAAGCGCAACTTGCAGCATTACCAAAAGTCATAGCTGGATTGTCCTGAACGAGCTGAACATTTTGATATATGAATCGTTGAAATGGCACAAATACTCTAGGAGGAGTAGCGTGCCAAAAAACGTACGGACGGAAGATAGTAACATACGAGAATAAATATAAACACAATCTCTATAGTGTGAATGCCTTGTTGGCATTCACACAACTAGATTGCATTTCCTGAGAAAATGCATGTGTGAATGCCAAAATGGCCGTTATGACTTGAATGTTTAATCAAAATGGCCGCTTTACCTAATGTGCTTATTAAATCAAAATGGCTAACTTGTCTACTTAAATTGTAGAACCAAAATGGTAACAATACATGCATTGACTTACTTTGCAAGGCAATTAACTGCCTTGTTTATTGAACCAAAATGGCCACTTCACCTAATTTGCATATTCAATCAAAATGGCCGCTTCACCTAATGCATGATAAAGAATGTCCATAGCTACAACCTCACCAAATTTCATCTCTCTATGAATAAATATGGCTGATTTAAAGCCATTTGAAAGTAGCATTGGTGGCCATCTTGGATTTTACAGTATTTTTAAAGTTTTGCTTTGTCGGCCATCTTGGATTTTTGATTTGGATTCCGTACATGATAGAGGATTCCTTCAGTTAAAACCTCACCAAATTTCGGCTCTCTATGTATAATGATGGCTGAGTTAAAGCCATTGAAAGTAGCGTTGGTGGCCATCTTGGATTTTACAGTATTTTTAATGTTTTGCTTTGTCGGCCATCTTGTATTTTTGATTTGGATTCCGTACATGATAGAGGATTCCCTCAGCTACAACCTCACCAAATTTCAGCTCTCTATGAATAAAGATGGCTGAGTTAAAGCCATTTGAATGTAGCGTTGG
>JBBPBX010079653.1:0-16342 GCA_038048925.1 Garcialebias charrua
GTTCAGGCATCTTGTTAGACAGCTAATTCTTATTTGTTAGACAGCTAATTCGTATTTTACGTCAGGCATCTTTTTAGACAGCTAAGGGGTCCTTGGGGATATAAATAGCTGAGCAGAAAGCCGTTGGTTTTATAGCCGTTGATGTTTTCTATCGTTGATGCCTGTCTGCGTTTGTGACAAAGGTGAGCTTAATGCACTTTAATGAGCGCTAATTTCTTCTTTTCATATATAAATGGGGTGGCGATTTTGGCGCAAATATGAGACAGCCCAAAGAAATGTTTATTTCATGTTTAAGGTTCTGTCTTGTTGTAATATTAAGGGTAAGCTAAGCTATTTGTTAGCATGTTCTCATTTTAGCCGTTTTCTGTTATTTCAGATACCAGACAGACAGAAAAAGGGACAGTTAACGCCAGTTACTTTCAGTTAGGAAGAATTTACAGCTCAGAAAAGGAAACTGCATGCTGTAAACGAACTGGTCAGTTAATTAAACTAATGTGGCTAATGTTTCACATAGTGAAGTTATGCTACATGATGGTACACAGGTGGGACATTTTCATGCTATCCTGGCAGGGGGCCAGAGTGAGTTCACCATTATGGATGGTTCTATTGGTAATGTTAATAGACAGATACCTGACAGTCCGGGTGCAACTCCTATTATAGATGACACTGATTCAGACCTGACGCCATTGCAGAAAACACAACTGACGGACACTTTGACTTCTTTTGCTGACGTGTTTAGTCAACACCCACATGACTTTGGTAGAACTGACATGGTCACACATTGCAGAAAACACAACTGACGGACACTTTGACTTCTTTTGCTGACGTGTTTAGTCAACACCCACATGACTTTGGTAGAACTGACATGGTCACACACAAAATCATGACGAACTGTCACACCCCAGTCTCTCAGAGAGCCTACCGCACCTCTCCAGTCATGAAGGCTGAAATCCGTCGCCAAGTGGAAGCACTTAAGGCGCAAGATTTGATAGAGGACAGCTCGAGCCCCTGGGCCAGCCCGGTGGTGATGGTGAAAAAGAAAGATGGCTCATATAGATTTTGTGTAGATTTTCGAAAACTGAACTCTGTCACTATTACTGACGCACACCCCCTACCAAGAGTAGATGACAGTTTAGACGCGTTGTCTGGTTCGCAGTACTTTTCTACCATGGACATGTCTAGTGGGTACTGGCAAGTACAAATGGATCCTGCAGACAGACAAAAGACTGCATTTACTACAGGTGATGGCTTGTACCAATTTAAGGTCATGCCCATGGGACTCAAAAATGCACCTCCAACCTTTCAAAGGCTCATGGAGCTGGTTCTGCGAGGTCTACACTGGACAACTTGTGTCATTTACTTGGATGACATCATTTGCATGGGAAAAACATTTGAAGAACATCTAGGCAATCTCACAGACATTCTCACTCGCTTCAGACAAGCAGGGTTAAAGTTAAACCCTAAGAAATGTGACTTCTGCAAACCTGCTGTGAAGTACATGGGACACATTGTGTCACGAGAGGGACTGACGGTGGACCCAATCAACAGTGAACGCATTAGTGATTGGCCTGTTCCACGTTCGCCGACAGAGGTACGTGCCTTTTTGGGACTGTGCTCATATTACAGACGTTTTGTGCATCAATATGCCTTTATTGCTCAGCCTTTACATAGACTTACCCAAAAACAAGTTGTGTTTGAATGGACAGATGACTGTAGCACAGCTTTTCAAACACTTAAGAAGGCACTGACTTCTCCTCCAATAATGGCATTTCCAAACTTTGATGAACCATTCATTTTGAGCACAGATGCATCTAATTTGGCAGTTGGTGCAGTACTATCACAGATACAACAGGGACAAGAAAGGGTGGTGGCATTTGCAAGTCATGTACTGTCAAAAACAGAGAGAAAATGGTCTACCTATGACAAAGAACTGTATGCTATTGTGTGGTCAGTCAGACACTTTAGACATTACCTGAGTTGCAATCCTTTCACCATTATTACTGATCATCGTCCTTTGCTTAGTTTAAGGAAAATGGACATTACGCATGACCCTACAGGACGCAGGGGTCGTTGGGCGTTGGAGCTCGATCCGTATCAATGGACAATCACTCACAAAGAGGGTAAGAAACACACAAATGCAGATGCCATGTCACGGATACCATTGGGACAGGACTCTATCGAGATGACAAGTACGACGCTACCTGAAGCTCACTCTTCGCCCAGTGATACAGGAAAATCTGTCTCACTGTCTGAGGCGAGAGGTAATGATGAGGGGTCATGCTCGACCCCTGAACATTTAGAGAGGACCGATATGGTACCAAAAGTTTGTTGTGTGGACACTGATAGGACACATGTGAATGTGGGGTTTGACACATTACAACAGACATTATCTGCCCATAACGTGGACATTGTAAATGCACAACTTGCTGATCCTGTTCTCGGGGAAGTGCATAATTGGGTTAAAAACAAGAAACGTCCCTACCTCAGACAGGTAAAAGGTAAAATGCAGAGGAAACTATGGTGGCAGTTTCATAACTTGTTGCTATGTAATAACTTGTTGTGTCGAAAAGGTCAAACACCGCCTGGCAAACCTGAGGTTTATCAAGTGTTAATTCCAGTGGCACTGGTTACAGAGACAATGCAATTTTTTCATGGTAATCCATGTTCTGGTCATTACAGTGCTGAACGAACATTTAAGAAAGCATTGACAGTGTGTTATTGGCCAGGAATGAGATCTGATATTGAGCAGTTCTGTAACTTGTGTAAGACATGTGAAGCTTTTAGGAGGGTTGTACCAAAGCACAGAGCTCCTTTACAATCTATTCAGACTGAAAGACCATTTCAGTTGGTCTGTACGGACATTACCGAACTGCCAGTCACATCTGTGGGAAACAGATATGTGCTTGTGGTACAGGACCATTTCACCAAGTATGTGAATGCATATGCTATGGTTGATCAAAGGGCTGCCACGGTAGCACAGTTACTCTGTGAAAGGTATATCCCTGAACATGGTGTCCCTGAGGAACTGTTGTCGGATCAGGGACGACAATATGAGTCAGAAATTATACAAAACATTTGTCAGAAACTACAGATGACAAAGAAAAGGACCTCCCCATATCACCCAAGAGGGAATGGTATGGTGGAAAGATTTAACAGGACTTTGAAAGAACAGTTGGCTCGACTCATCCAGGACTATGGGGGTGAGTGGGACCACTACCTTCCTGCTGTGGTGCTTTCATTCAACTCTACGCCACATTCGAGCACAGGGTATTCTCCTTATTTCCTTGTGCATGGCAGAGAGCCCAGACTACCGGCTACTGTTCATGTTTCATCGCCGACAGTTTCTGATAATCCGACTAACTATGGTGCAGAACTGGCTCGACGGATGGACGCTGCTTTTGAGACTGTTTTTCTACATCGTGAAGAACAGAGACAAAAACGAGAATACTACTACAACAAGGACACAAGGTTCAGGCCATACGTTTGTGGTGATCTGGTATGGATGGATGATCCCACCACACAACGACAGAAGCTTGCTCCAAACTGGACTGGACCATATAAGGTTGTATCTGTGGACGACAAAGGGCTCCTTTACAAGCTGGTGGATGTGCAACATCCTCAGGCTGCGACCAAGGTCATTCACTATGATCGGTTGAAACCTTATCGTGGTTCCACAGACACATTAACAATGGAGGGCAATCAATCTGTCCCAATGCCAAACATGAACACGCTGCCGAGGTACACAGCTTTGTCTGGCTCATTGCCCTTGATCTTTGGCCAAACAGCGCAGACAGCAGAAACTGCGAGGTCATTGACACTTTCACCAAGGAGACAAACTGAACCAGTCTCCCAGCAGCCGGCGCAAACACCTCTTAGCTTGCCGCCCTCTGAGGGTGCAGTTGTCACCAGGTGTGGGCGCATTGTTCGGAAGCCACGACGACTGTTGTCGTGACAAAGTAAAAAAAAAAAAAAACTGTTCTATATGTGGACTTTGTTGTAAGTTTTGTTGTTCTGAGATTGTGTTTTGGAAAGATGATTTATTTTCTTTTATTGTCATTATTTTGAAATGAGGACATTTCATTTAAAGAGGGGGAAGTATGTAAGATGATTTATTTCGATTTGTTTTGATGTAAGATGATTTATTTGTGCAGTTATGTATTTAGGTTACTGTGTCTTTAAGAGATTTCTTCTTCGTGGGTTTGTGGGTGTGTTCAGACTGAGCGGGTGAAACTGGGGCAGACGCGGGCTGCGTTCATGAGGGCATGACGTGGTATTGAAGAGCTGAATAAAGTTCGTGCAGCCAAGCTATTCCCTTTCAGCGTGGTTACTCTTTCTCCACCCCACGACCTTCGGATGTGTTTGTGACACTTCTCCACCTCAAGCGGTGGTGTTACACTAGTGATGTTCAGATCGATCGGCCATCGATCATTATCGGCCGATTTTCGTGGACAAAGTATGTGATCGGCGTTTCCGATAAATGCCTTCCATTGCCCATCACAAAAACTGCAGCATTCAGTGTAGTGTCCCCCTCCCCCTTTCACCCCGCTCCTGGCCTCCTGCGCAGTGGGCATAAATTGCGCATGCGCGTAGAGGGAGCAGATCAGAAACAAACATGTCTGCCGTCTGGAAGTTTTTCACCGTCTGTGAAAGTGATGCCAAGTTTGCAAACTGCAAGACGTGCAACGAAAAAGTACCTCGTGGAGGAAGTACGGCAAAGTCCTTCAACACAACAAACCTAATACGGCATTTCAAGAACAAGCACTTGGCAGAGTATGGTGAGTTTTCAAGACTCGCAGCAGAAAATGAAAAGACACGTGGAGCAGCAACAGTCAGACGACAGCTAACACAGCCCACACTTGCCAACACTCACCCGTACGAGTGTGACAGTGAGAAAGCTAAACAAATAACCCAAAAAATTATAGAATTCATCGGGCTAGATGACCAGCCGTTCTCAGTGGTGGAAGACACCGGGTTCCGCCGACTGCTCTCTCACTTGGAGCCCCGCTATGTGCTACCGGGACGTAAATATTTCACAGACGTAGCCTTGCCAGAGCTCCACCAAACCGTTTACTCTCACGTCGAAAGTCTCCTTAAAGTAGGTGTCTCGTCCTCTGTGAGTTTCACAAGTGATATATGGAGCTCGGATGTCAGTCCTGTGTAGATGCTAAGTTTAACTGCTCATTGGATTGATCCAGATTTTCAACTTCAGAAAGCTGTTCTTCATGCCCAGGAGTTTTCTGGCTCCCATACTGCCGTAGCTTTAGCAGCCACATTTGAGAAAATGTTTCTAACATGGAATATTCCAAAAGAGAAGATACACGTGATCCTAAGAGATAATGCCAGAAACATGGTGAAAGCTATGACAGACGCTGAATTACCAAGTTTGGGGTGTATGGCACACACCCTGCAGCGGGCCATTCATGATGCAGTGCTGTCACAGCGCAGTATAAGTGACATTATTGCTAAAGGGAGACGCATTGTGGGGCACTTCAGACACTCTCCATTAGCATATGCAAGACTTCAGATGTTCAGAGTGTACAGAAACAACTTGGCCAGCCCACCAAAAGACTGCAACAAGATGTCAGCACTAGGTGGAATAGCACCTATTATATGCTCCAACGTCTCCTTGAGCAAAAACGAGCATTATGTGTGTATGAGGCTGACTTTGAGCTACCTGCTACTTTTACATCTTCGCAGTGGGAATTGATTGAAAACATAACAACACTCCTGGAACCTTTTGAAGAGCTGACAAAAGAAATATGCTCATCCAAAGCCTCTGCTTCTGATGTCATACCCTCTGCGATGGTTTTAAAGTGTTTCCTCACCAAAGATGCTGCTACAGATCAAGGTGTGAAGACAACTAAGGCCACACTGCTGGAATCTGTCACCAAAAGATTTGCTGACATTGAAGATGAGCCCCTCTACAGTTTGGCAACAGTTATAAACCAAAGGTGAGAACATAAATTCCCAAATAATGTTAAAAAAATACATATACATTTTTAATGTTTTTAATTCTCAAGTGGCCAGAAACAAGGAGTTTTGTTTAAAGTTATTATTCTCCTCTTCCCCATTCAAGGTACAAAGACAGATTTTTTTCTGAAGGACTCAAGACCAAAACACAAAGACTGCTTCTTGGTCTGTTGACAGAAGCTGCTCAAAGGAACCCAAACCAAACACCTGAAGCTACCAACACAGGGGAGCCAGCAGAGAAAGTTCCACGAGCAAGATCCTTGTCTTCAATGTTTGGTGAAATCCTGGCAGAAGAAACCATGCAGCAGGCTCAGGCAGATGGTGCATCACCATCAGAGATGATTATCTACCTCTCAGAGCCACCCATCTCTAGAAGTGCATCACCATTGGAATACTGGAAGACTAATAAGGAACGGTTTCCGGACCTTGCTTGAGTAGCAAGAGCTTACCTGTCTGCACCCTGCACAAGTGTGGAGAGTGAGCGCTTATTCAGTGCTGCATCCAACATTGTGGATGAACACGAATAGACTCCTGACTGAAAAAGCTGAGATGCTCCTGTTTCTTAAGAAGAATCTTCCCACAATGCTTATCAGCAAGTCATAAGGACTTGGCATTCTTAATGCTGTGTTCAACATTGTTCCCTGTTCAAAGCAAATGCACTTCAATTTTGCTGTTGTTTCTCTGTTTAAGGTCTTTAAGACCATATGTTATTTAAGTAGCAAATGGGGTATTTTATTTTATATAAGAAGTAACAGATGTGTTTTTTTTATATTGAAAGTAAGGTAAACATTTAGTTTTTTTCTTTGATAATGCACAATGTTTGCTGATACACAAAACAGCAATTCTTGCTCTCAGGTATTTTTGATTTTGTAATGTATGGTTATTTATTTGAATGCACTCACTTTCACTTTATTTTTTTTTACTTTATTTAGGCAATGTTGTGACATTTATTTGACTTTGCACTATTTAGCCTGTTGAGAGCTACACTGTTTTCAGTCTTTTAAAGATTGTGTTACTGAGTTAAATTTAAGTTTTTTTTTTTTACTTTTAACTGAATAGTTGTTGCATTGTGCCTGCAAGTTTGTATGTATTTGTTCTCTGAAATAAATGAGTAAAAATATGTTTTTGTCTAAATTATGGTGATTTTATGATTCTTTTCAGATCTTGTAGCCAGAAGCAGCACTCATAACTAAACCAATTAAGTTACAGTCAATCCATCTGATCAGTATCGGTGATCGGCAGTGATCGGCACTCATAGGTGATCGGTATCGGAATCGGCAGCATAAAATCTGATTGGAGTGTAGTGGGCATGACCGTGTCCACTCTGATACACCTGTGTATTTTTGAACTGTCCCAGAGATGACCTTTACTGACCTCTCAGTAAAGCAAGACATTTAACACAATTCATTCCATTAGTTATAATCTGGAGACATAGTCACCAAAAGAGACTATTTCTATCTTTGATTTTATTCTAATGTAATCAAAAGAATAACTTTTTGTCATTTTCATGATATATGTTCTGTCATTCTTTTAATATGGAGTATTACTGTGTTACTTGACCATATAATGGTGTCAGAGTGAATTTTATGTGTTATTGTGATTTGCAGATCTGTTCCAGAAGGTTTAAGACGCTAATCCAAGTACCTCTCCTCTTGGAGTCTATGCGTCTGTCTTTTCCTAAACAATTTCTCTCTGCTGCTAGTTATGGCCTTGTACTCATGATAACAGCAAGTGAACTCATCGACTGTCTTTTTAACCAATGAAAAAGAGACGTCTCTCTCATCTCAGAATCCTTGCTTAAAGTTCTAAGCTTTTGCTGGAACGGGGAGTCTGCTGGGAACTTCGAGAGATGTGAACTTTCCCAAAGAGCTGGATGGACGTTTAGTCACACGCTAAGGGCACGTCATCCAGCTAAGGACTAATAACATGTTGTTATGAGTCCACTTCGAACGAGCGTAAGCTCAAGACTTTGTTTATTCCTTCCTGGAATAAGTTGTCTTGAAGTCGACCAGTAGTTGACATAGTTTCTGATGATTGACGCGGATCCGAGGAGACGTTGAAAACGTAAACGAGAACCGGCTCGGACGTGCTGGACCTGCAACGATTCTGTACGCCTGAAAGGCTGGTGTCATCTCTTTATCAGACTCGTCGTCGAAGGTAAAGAGCTGTTTACAAACGTACCTGGATTTAGCCGAAGTCGGATGGAAAGTGTCATTTCTGGTTACACTCAAGATAAATAACTTCCCTCCTTCATCTCTCCAACCTTTTTATTCCTCCTATTTCTTTCTTCTCAATTTTAAGCTGGAAACTATATTTTAAGCTATGAGCCCTCAGACTAAATATTTTAACATCCGTATTGAAGTCTGTTGTGTTACATTTAGGTGTGCTGATGCGTGTTAAATTGCAAGAAAGTGAGATCATGTCAATCAAGTGTAATGATGTTGATTTTAGTTGATTTATTTTAAATAAATGGTAGTGTCTCCTGGCATACCAAGCTAAACTCAACGTTTTCTGTCACTTAATGGCATTATTGTTTTATCCATCAAGATCACAGAAATATTGGGTAAACTGAAAAAGAAAAGAATCCGTGAATTTACTATTCAATCTGAATAAGTAAAGTAAGTTAAGGTAAAAAGGAGGTCAGTATTAATATTGACCCTCCTCATAAATCCTTTACATCTGGGTGGCACCGTACGTGTTTAAAGACACAATATGGTTGGTTACCCTCGTATATTACTTCATCTGGTGGCCCGTACGGGGATCGAACCCGCAACCTTGGCGTTATCAGCACTGTGTTATTAATTGAAAGTGTCATTTCTGGTTACACTCAAGATAAATAACTTCCCTCCTTAATCTCTCCATCTTTCCTCCTATTCCTTTCCCGGTTGTTGGGGCGAACGTATAGTACCAGACTCTGTTTCCCACTTGGAGTTCATTGTGAGAGGCCTTTTGGTCATAGTACGCCTTACGTCCTTCAGCGGATCTTTCCAGGTTTTTCTGGGCGAAAGCAAAAGTGTTCCTGGGGTGTACATTCAAATCTTTGTCTTGGACATGGGCATGACCTAACATCACCCCCCTGTGGTTATGGGGGACCACGAACACAGGTGAGGACATCCGTCCATGGGCACACGTTAGGATGCCATAGTTTAGTTTAAGCTGTTTTCGCAGCTGAGAGTAGACATTACACAGGAACCTTTTAGGTTTCGGCCAACGTATCTTCTTATGTTTACCTCTTTCCGTGTAATTCAGGTGCGTCACAACTGTCGGCGCAGTCGTAGGTGTGTCTGACTGGTCAGACCGCGGTGCGTCACTGTCGTTGTGATGTGAGTTTGCCCCCCCTTTGTCTGAAGAGGGGCTCTTTGAGTCTGTCAGAACTATTTCATCTCTGAGTAGTTCTAGACTCAAAATTTCCCGGACCAAGGTTTCAGCGAAAGCTTGGCTGATGGCTGAATTATCTGTCCCAGAGGACAGTACAGCGTATGTGGTGTGGGATCCTTGGACCTCCACACTGTCTTCTACCTGTGGTAGATAGAGAGAGTTCGCCCCCCTTTTGTTTGAGGAGGGGTCCTCAAAATCTCTAACAACGAAGTCCAAGTGACTGTCAACGTGTGGTAGACTGTCACTTTCTGGACTCAGATGTCCTTGAACCAAGATTTCACTGAAAGCTTGGCTGTCTGCTGAATTACCTGTCCCGGAGGACAGTACAGCGTCATCGGTGTGGGACCCTTGGACCTCCACACCTCCTTCTACCTGTGGTAGGTAGTGTGAGTTCGCCTCCCTTTTGTTTGAGGAGGGGTCCTCAAAATCTGTAAGAATGAAGTCCAAGTGACTGTCAGCATCTTGTTGACTGTCATTTTGCGGACTCAAATGCTTTTGAACCAAGGTTTCCTTGAAAGCTTGGCTGATTGCCGAATTACCTGTCCCAGAGGACAGTACAACCTCTTCGGTGTAGGATCCTTGGATCTCAACACCTTTCACTACCTGTGGTAGGTAGTGTTCAGTGAGTGCTGACTGTGTCAGCTCGCAGAGGAGGTTCTCTTGTTGGGCCAGAGTCTGGTCCAACTGATTGGTCTCTTCAGCCTCACCTGTAGTTGAAGGTTCACTTACTGGGCTCCCGTCCTCGGATGAGGAGTCTCTTGTGTCCTCTGCGGTACCTGCGGTTAGGCAGTCTGTATCACAGCTAGGAAGCACTTTTATTGGCAGGGGTTTTCTCACTGTTGCCCACATTGTCTGTTGACCATAATCTATAATCGCGTCGAAACGGTTTATAAAGTCTTGGCCAACCAAAAATGGGAATGAGTCAAGTTTAGACACGTATACCGGATGGTATAGTGTCATTTTGCCAATCTGCATGTGAACCATAGCTATAGCTGTTAGGGTTGTTCTCGTCTCTGCGAGACCCTGCAGCTTAATAGCACATTTCTCAAAGGGTATTTGCCTGTCAACACAGTTAGCGGCGGTCCTCAGCTCCTCGAACAGCTTGGCCGACATAATGGTTATATCAGCACTACCATCCAGGAGGGCTTCACGCTCAAGGACACCTTCCAGTGTGATAGGCAGGTAAGCTTTCTTAGCCACCCCCCTTTGTATAAAGTTACACAGAAACCTCACAGGTCTTGGCCCACGTTTCTGTTCACGTGTGACTCTGGCTGTGTACTCATGTTCACTGTCAGCATCTTGTTGGCTGTCAGCATCATGACCTTCAGGATGTTGTTGTGTGTCAGCAATTGGTTTGCTGTCAACATCCATGGCAATGTTGGTAGTAGTGTGCGCTGAGTTATTTGTGTGCTCTGAGTCTTTGTGAAAGACAGTGCTACACATCGCTCCAGGTTGGTCAATGTTGATAGTGTCATTATCAATGATAACGCCACTCATTGTATCAGGTTGGTCAAGCACAGTAACATTCAAATCTACTGACAAACTACTTACTTCCTCTGTCTCTTCCAAGCATAGAGGTGTTGGGCCATTATTCCGGGACATTCGTGACTCCTTGCCTGTCTCGAACTGTTCTGTTCGAGGCGCGGGAGGTGCAGTTCCAAGGCTCGGGGGTTTCTGTTGGGACCACGCATTGTTACATGAGTTTAGGTCCTCATTCTTCAATTTCTTTTGAAGTACACCCACCGATGGACCTTGGTTTTCACCCACCTGGTTCGATTTGAACCATTTTGGGTCTCTTAGAGAGTTAACACCTACCTTTTGTGGTTCGTTGCTTGTCTCAGATTTTTCAATCTGAGGTGCTTCAGGGGCGGGGCTCCCTTTAAACCATTTTGAGTCACTGTTCCAACTGGTTCCAACCCTTCGTTGTTTGTCAGTTTGAAAATCTTGTTCATTGTTGCTAGTATTATCCAACTCTTTTAACAACCGGCGCATGTTCTCTACCACTTCTGAGGTCAGAGTGCCTTTGAGACGACGGTGTTCATTCTCGCTAGTATTATCCAACTCTTTTAACAACCGACGCATGTTCTCTACCTCTGAGGTCAGAGGGCCTTTGAGACGACTGTGTTTATTCTCGCTTTCTATAGGAGAGAGAACCTCTCCTATTTTTAGCGACTGTGATACGACCTTTTGACCTGGGCGCACCTCAGAGGATGTTTTGTTTTGCATGTGAGCTTCAAAAGCAGTTCCAGCGCTCTGTTTCATCACCGATTGTCTAAACTGATGTTGTAACTCAAGGCCTTTTTTGAGAAGTTTTTCTCTTTGTAGTTTGCTCTTCTGCCTTATCAATTCAATCTTCGCTTTGAGCAGCTGGTTATTTGTGTGCTCTGAGTTATCAAAGACAAGGTCACTCATTGTCCCGGTTCGGTCATCCTCTGTATCATTCAAGTTTTCAAACAACCAACTTATGTCCACTATCTCCTCAGAGCTTAGAGGTATGTTGCCTTTTTCCTGGAACTTTTGTGACCTTTTGCTACTCCCGGACTGTCTAGTCCGCAGTGCAGGGGCCGGGCCTTTGCTCGGTGTAGACCGCGGAGGGTCTTTTAAAGAGCGGACACCTACCGTTTGTGGTTTTTTGCTTATCTCGGGCAGCTTCGTCCGAGGTGCAGGGACAGGGCGTTTGCTCGTCCTTCTAAACCATAAGTCATTGCTCCAGGGGGCATCAACATGTCGTGGTTTGTTAGTTTGAAAAACATGTTTCTTCTCGCCTATGTTAGGAGAGGGAGTTGATGAACTTGTCCCTTCCAGCTCCAGCGAGTGGGATTTGAACTTTTCTTGGTCTCGTTTAAACCAAATCGGGCCAGGGAGTTGATGAACTGCAAAATAATTTATTTTTAATTGCCTAATCTCACGTTTTAACTCAAGTTTTTCTTGTTGAAAATTTTCTCTTCTGCGAATGTTATTTTGCTTTAACAATTCAAGCTTTGCTGTGAGCAACTGTAAAGCTTCATCATAATTTTCATCTTCCATCTTTATTTTGAAATTTTCACCGAATTAATGAGAGATGTTTGTTATTTTGTTATTTTAAATATTTCTTTATTTAAAATAAACTGGAGTCATTAATTGTACACAGAAAAATGTTAAAAATGCTATTTTTAACCAAAAGTGTACAGTGTACACCAATTCTGTTTAAAATTCAGAGATGTGAAGCTTGATGTGGAAATGCTCTGTTCTCCATCATTTTTTTTTAAATTTGAAAATCAAATAAAAGATGCTTTTTGAGTGTTATTTTAAATCTCTTCAGTATTTAAAATAAGCATAAATTGTTTGTCTGTACCTCTGTTATTCTAAAATTTTTTATTTAAAATAAACAGGAGTTTTTGTTTGTGTACAGAACAAATCTTAAAGCTGGTAATTCACCATAAAAATGCTGTCTTTTATGATGTATTGAGAGAAGTCATCTATTAACGTCCAACAGGGGGCAGCTTCAAGTCTTAATGTTATCACAAGGCGACTGAGTTTTCTATTCAGTACTTAAGATAAAAACAACCTTTTAGAGTTAGTTTCTCCTGTGTAAGTGATAAGCGCTCGAACCGCGTTCTTGTCAGAGACAAATTTATGTTGTTAGACAGTTTAGATGGCTTCAAATGAGTTTTCAAGCTTTTAGTGGGACCTCTCTTCACTTTGTGTGTGTGTGCGTGTCAGCTCACACTCGTGCAGCACCTGGAAATGACGACAAAATGGGCGGGCCAACGCAGTATGCGTAGCGCGTCACCAGCTTCGTACGTGAGCGAGGCGGAGCTCGCTACCCAGATATGTGACGTCAACAAATCAATCACAGCGGAGCTGGAAGGGACAAGTTCATCAACTCCCTCTCCTAAAATAGGCGAGAAAAAACATGTTTCTCAAACTAACAAACCACGACATGTTGATGCCCGCTGGAACAATGACCCAAAGTGGTTAAGGGACCCGATATGGTTGAGAAAGACGAGCATACGCCTAGTCCCTGCACCTCGGACGAAGCTGCCCCAGATAAGCAAAAAACCACAAAGGGTAGGTGTCCGCTCTTTAAGTGACCCTCCGCGGTCTACACCGAGCAAAGGCCCTGCCCCTGTACTGCGGACTAGACAGTCCGGGAGTAGCAAAAGGTCACAGAAGTTCCAGGAAAAAGGCAACATACCTCTAAGCTCTGAGGAGATAGTGGACATAAGTTGGTTGTTTGAAAACTTGAATGATACAGAGGATGACCAAACTGGTACAATGCGTGACATTGTCTTTGATGACTCAGAGCACACAAATTACCAGCTGTTCGAAGCAAAGATTGAACATCCTTTGAGGCAAGAAGCAGGTGAACATCCTTTGATGTTTTACGACAGGTTTCTTAAAGCTCATTTTGTCGACAAATATACACCAGGCATGGAAGAAGATGAGGACTGTAATGCCTCTTATCAACAGGTCCTGTTGGCGCTCGTTCGGGCTCGTTCGTAACTAGTTAACAACTAGTTATGGAGTGTACCCACAGGGTCCTGTTCACGTGAAACCGGACCTATTTTGGGACCTTCTTGACTGAGGTACAAAGTACCAGTTCTCATGGGTCCAGTTATGACATCAGCACAGTGTGGTCACTGATTGGTCAGGGGGCGTAGTCCTAGGTCGGAGGGCGGAGATTCAGTCTTCTCCAGTAGGTGGCGGTATGCACCTGAACGTTGTTTGCAATCCGCCAAGAAGAAGAAGAAGAAGTCTTCCAGGAAATGCAAGCTGCCATGCTGCCAAAAATCGAGAACAACAAGTCGGAGGAGCACTTCTCTTCTGGAGTCTATAGTAGATGGTGAGTGTTTTATAACTTTAAACATATTTCCAGTGAGTCATGCAACTCTCTGAGCGTTTTTGGACTGAAAAACCACCGGAGACTTCAGCAACAGCCGAGAGGCTTTTCTGAAAAAAAAAAAAAAGATGGAGGGAGGACTCGGAGCGGCCCCTTTCTCTGAAGAAAAATACATAAACAATTATTTAGCTGTCAATTATAGCATAGGTGTGTCTCAGTCTAACGTTTTCTTACTAAAAACGTGATTTAATAATCTGCTGTAAAGATAGTTTGGCGCTTGGTGCTGTTGCACGCGCGTGCGGGACGACAACAACAAGGAAGAAGGCATGCGCTCGTTTATCTTAAATTTAACAACAAAAAAGCTCCTAAAGAATTGTTTCTTAGCTGTAAATTATAGCAGAGTTGCGTGTCAGTCTATCATTTGCTTAATAAATGCACTTTAATGGTCAAATTCACCGGGGTGGTGCAGCTGTTTTTGGTTTAGTCTAAATGGAAACGGTTATATCTGTCCAAAAATGGTTTATAAATATGGGAAAAATTCGATAAATATGTCACTTTGGCCTATAAGTCCCAGGGCATGTAAATTTTGTTAAAAACAGAGACTTACAGGCAGAAATATACAGTACAGCTGTTATTATTTTCCCCCCTCTATTTGAATTTTGCATGTGTTCAATGATGAATTATTTTAAACTATTCTGGTTTCAAGTTTCAAGTTTTTTGTTTGCCATTAGAGATATGTTGTGTGTGTGAAAAGTTAAATAACTATTTGCCGTGGGTTAGATTTAAATAACAAGTAGGTCAGTGCTTTTTATTGAGGCAAGAAGCAACTTGATGTATCCAGCATACAAAAATAGTTATAAAACTACATTTACTACCAAACTTTAGGAAGAAAATTACAGTAATTTATCACTTTACTATTAGTTGCTCTGAACTGAAATACAATGGTTCCAGCTCAGTGTTGTAGTAGTATTAAAAACATTGTAATGGCATTAAATTTATATTAATAGCTATTAGAATTAATTCAAGAAATTCTGTATATACACTATCTTAACAAATGAGGCTCACACTGTTACGTCGTCATTACTTGGCATCAATGTTAACTGTACTTTGTTTCTGTTTTTGCACTCTTTTTTTGATGCAGACAGTGTCCATGAAGAAGAAGAAGGCTCTTCAGATTCTGTTTCTGACTCTCCAAGCCTTCCCACTTCAAACCCTTCCCCGACCACTGAATCTCCAAGTACAGCTTCAAGGAATTCTACATCCACTCCGCCGGTCAACACGCAGCAGAAAGGCCCCACCCAACACCCCTTACTAGGTATGAAGCAGCACCAAACGTGTCTAACATCACGTTGATAGTAATTTTGTGTTGTGTTTACTATTTTCTTGTAAAACAACGTACATGTAGTAAAACTACATTATCAATTATTCAATTGTGTTAATGCTAAAATGTATTATTCATTTATTACTTTAACTTTCATTCATCAAGTTTATAATTCATATTATTCAGTGTGTTTTTTTTTGTTGTTTTATGATGGCCTTGTTCTTTTTCTAAATTCACACAAACTCTTGAAAAAGAATACATGTCATTTGTTTATACCCACTTGCTTACCACCATAAAGGTGCAAGATTGCTTTATGAAGAGAATCATATTCCTGATGTTACGATCTTTTTTCAAAATTAGCAGGAACTAAAACTTCAATAACGTATTTAAAAACTGTATCATTCTGTACTTCATTGTCTAACAGCCATTTTCTTGTTTGTTCTATCTAGGTCATAGAAAGCGCAAAGCGACAACTGTAGCTGAAAGCTTTATTACAGCTCAGACTGAACAGGAGGAGAAGAACCGGGCACAGCGAGAGGAACACTTCCGGTTAACCATCGAGGAAGCCCAAAAAGCACGTGAGGCCGCTGCTGCGGAGAGTCAACGTCAAGCTGACGCAGCGAGGGAGCAGGAGCAAGCCATTCTGAGGGAGGAAATGGCTTTAAGAAGAGAGGAAGCAGCACAACGAAGGCAGGAGGCTGACCAGAGGGCTGCTTTCAATCAAGCGCTCCTTGGGGTGCTGGAAACGGTTGCCCGTTCCATGGCAAACCGATAAGTTACGAGAGATGTATATTTCTAAACCTTAAAAAAGTTTTTTCTTGTTTTGTATGCCTTAATTTCTAATAAAAACA
>JBBPBX010079655.1:0-16342 GCA_038048925.1 Garcialebias charrua
CAGAATGAAAGTAACAGATCTACTCCAACATTCAGCCACGTTGAGCAGCAACTCTAGAACATTCAAAAAACGACAAGTTCATACGTCACCTTCATGACCTGGTGTCAAACCAGTATTCCTTGAGCATAAATAAATAATTGGTCCCAGAAAATAATTTGATATTTTAAGATTGTTCGCAGAAACCGATGAAGTATTCTGAGCGTAATGAAGATGGGGTCTGATTGTGGAGCAAAGATGAGACGTTTAATCGTTGCCCTTACAAGCAGACTAATTTCCTAAGTGCCCTTAAGGGTTGCCATTACCACAAGAGTTTATACCTCTGCTCCTTCCTGCCTCACACCACCTCACAGCCAATAAATCACTCATAATCACCTCTGGCTCACCTGTTGATACAAGGCCGTAAAGGTTCGCCTCGCAGAGCCTCTTCACTGCCCTACAGTCATAATGGACTCCTGGTAGGTCTTAAACAGCCGAAGCTGCGTAATAAAACCTGACTGGAGACAGACACAGGCTTCAAGAGTTTGTTCAGTGACGATTAAAATACTGTCCTGGTTGCGACACAGCCTGAGTGCTGACTCAGCATTATCCGTTTTCCCGTTTACAGTTTCATACGTTTTTACAATTCATTCAATTCATTCAACCTTTATTTACACAGGCCAGCCTCGTTGAGCCACGGGGACTCATTTACAAGAGGGACCTGTCTCACTCACACCCAGGGTCAATTTAGAGTTACCAATCAACCTAACATGCATGTTTTTGGACTATGGGAGGAAGCCGGAGCACCCGGAGAAAACCCACGCATGCACGGAGAGAACATGCAAACTCCACCCAGAAAGGCCCCCGGGCCGGGATTTGAACCAGTGACCTGCTCGCTGAGAGGCAGCAGCTCTACCAGTTGTGCCACCGTGCTGCCCAGATTAGACAATTTCTGAATGTAACATTTATACTTCTCAAAACATTCACTATATTTAAAATAAAATTACTCATAGAATACGTTGATCATTGATTGGAGTCTACTGCAACGATACCTGCTGTTTTAGCCGTTCTGCAACTTTTAGCTTTAAATTACTATACTGCTACCTATATATTTTAGCTACCATATTGCTAATTTTAGCTATGGTATAACTGATTTCTTGCTTTAGCATTTGTTTAGCTATTTTACCTATTTTGTTTGGACATTTATCATTAATTTTAGCATCTGTTTTGCTGAATTAAGCTAAAGCTACTGTTTAGCTGATTTTAGCTTTAGCATTTGTTTAGCTATACTTTGCCTATTGTGTTTGCTCATTTATCATTAATTTCAGCATCTGTTTTGCTGAATTTAGCTACCCTTTAGCTGGTTTTAGCTTTAACATGTGTTTTGCTATTTTACCTATTGTGCTTGTACATTTATCATAAAATTTTAGCATCGGTTTTGCTGAATTTAGCTACTGTTTAGCTGATTTTTACGGAAGAGCATTGCATTCACCAAATAAAATAAAAATTGACTCAGGATCTCATAATTATGAGATCAGGATCTCATAATTATGAGATACTATCTCATAATTATGAGATCTTATCTCATAATTATGAGATACTATCTCATAATTATGAGATATTATCTCATAATTATGAGATAGTATCTCATAATTATGAGATAGTATCTCATAATTATGAGATAAGATGTCATAATTATGAGATAGTATCTCATAATTATGAGATAGTATCTCATAATTATGAGATAAGATGTCATAATTATGAGATAGTATCTCATAATTATGAGATAGTATCTCATAATTATGAGATAAGATGTCATAATTATGAGATAGTATCTCATAATTATGAGATAAGATGTCATAATTATGAGATAGTATCTCATAATTATGAGATAGTATCTCATAATTATGAGATAAGATGTCATAATTATGAGATAGTATCTCATAATTATGAGATAAGATGTCATAATTATGAGATAGTATCTCATAATTATGAGATAGTATCTCATAATTATGAGATCAGGATCTCATAATTATGAGATCAGGATCTCATAATTATGAGATAATGAGTCAACTTTTTTTTATTCGGTGAATGCAATGCTCTTCCGTAGATTTTAGCTTTAGCATTTGTTTATTTACCTATTGTGTTTGCTCATTTATCATTAATTTGAGCATCTTGAGCTGATTTTAACTACTGTTTAGCTGGTTTTAGCTTTAACATGTGTTTTGCTATTTTACCTATTGTGCTTGTACATTTATCATATAATTTTAGCATCTGTTTTGCTGAATTTAGCTACTGTTTTGCTGATTTTAGCTTTAGCATTAATTTAGCTATTTTACATATGTATTGTGTTTGCTCATTTAACATTAATTTTAGCATCTGTTGGGCTGATTTTAGCTATACTCTTTAGCTGATTTTAGCTTTAAAATTTGTTTTGCTATTTTACCTATTGTGATTGTACATTTATCATATAATTTTAGCATCTGTTTTGCTGAATTTAGCTACTGTTTTGCTGATTTTAGCTTTAGCATTTGTTTAGCTACTTTACCTATTATGTTTGCTCATTTATCATATAATTTTAGCATCTGTTTTGCTGAATTTAGCTACTGTTTAGCTGATTTTAGCTTTAGCATTTGTTTAGCTACTTTACCTATTATGTTTATTCATTTATCATTAATTTGAGCATCTGTTGAGCTGATTTTAGCTACTCTTTAGCTGGTTTTAGCTTTAAAATTTGTTTTGCTATTTTACCTATTGTGTTTGTACAAAGTACATTTATCATATAATTTTAGCATCGGTTTTGCTGAATTTAGCTGTTTAGCTGATTTTAGTTTTAGCAATTATTTAGCTACTTTACCTATTCTGTTTGCACATTTATCATTAATTTTTGCATCTGTTGAGCTGATTTTAGCTACTGTTTAGCTGGTTTTATCTTTAACATGTGTTTTGCTATTTTACCTATTGTGTTTGTACATTTATCATATAATAGCATCTTTTTGCTGAATTTAGTTACGGTTTAGCTGGTTTTAGCTTTAGCATTTGTTTAGCTACTTTAACTATTATGGTTGTACATTTATTATTAATTTTTGCATCTGTTTAGCTGATTTTTGCTACTGTTTAGCTTTAACATTTGTTTAGCTACTTTAAATATTATGGTTGTACATTTATCATTTAATTTTAGCATCTGTTTTGTCAATTTTAGAAACTGTTTAGCTGGTTTTAGCATTAACATTTGTTTTGGTACTCTTAAAGGTTTCGATAATTTTTGCATCGGTTTAGTTACTTAAGGGACTGTTTTGCTTGTTGAGCTAATTTTAGCTTTAGCAAATGTCTTACCACTGTACGGTGGACATGGTTCCAGAACAAGGGTGGATCCCGGGCGGAAAAGGTAAATGCGAATACGCCGAACCCGGGTTGGAAGCTGGGAGAGCCGGGGAGGGCTGGCCAATGCGAAAACGGCTTTAGTGTCTTAGTAACTTTAACTTTTGTTTTTGCTTTTGTTTTTGGCTTTTAGCTGCAGTTTTGCCAATTTTTGCTTCTTTTCTGCTCGTTTTAACAACTCAGTTATCGATTCATTCTTCACCAAAGTCAAACAAGTCGTTCAGCCTTTAGCATGAAACGTATTTTCACAAAAAAAGTTAAGTTTTCGAGTTAGTGCAAATGCCTGAGCCCTTTTTATCATCTTGTTCCAAAACATCCTTTGTCTCATCCCACTACAATTAAATAATCCATGAAAATATAATTCAAAACGTTTTCATCCATCCATCCATCCATCCATCCATCCATCCATCCATCCATCCATCCATCTTCTGCTTGTTCCAAAGTCAGGGCTCGGGGCAGCAGCTTGAGCAGGGAGGTCCAGACATCTCTTTCCACATCCACCTCCTCCAGCTCTTCTGGGAGGACCCCAAGGTGTTCCCAGGACAAACTGGAGAGACATGGACTCTCCAGTGGGTCTCCTCTCCTCCCAGTTGGACATGCTCGAAGCACCTCCCTAGGGAGGCGTCCAGGAAGCATCCTTACCAGATGCCCGAACCACCTCAACTGGCTCCTCTCCATGTGGAGGAGCTGAGGTTCTACTCCGAGTCTCTCCCCAATAACTGAACTTCTCGCCCTATCTCTAAGGGAGAGTCCAGCTACCCTGCAGAGAAAACTTGTTTCAACCGTCTGTATCCATGATCTCATTATTTTGGTCACTACCCAGAGCTCGTGACCACAGGTGAGGGTAGGAATGTAGACCGACGGGTAAACAGAGAGCGTTGCTTTACAGCTCAGCTCCCTTTTCACCACAATGGACCGGCACAGAGTCCGCAATACTGCAGATGCTGCACCAATCCGTCTGCCAATCTTACGCTCCATTCTTCCCTCACTCATGAACAGAGATACTTGAACTCCTCCACTTGATGCAGAACCTTGGCCTGAAGAGATCAATCCACCCTTTTCCGACTGAAGACCATAACCTCAGATTTGGAGGTGCTGGTTCTCATCCCAGCTGCTTCACACGTTTTACGTGCCTGAACGAACATCTTGACACGTTTTATGGTTTTCACACAACAACTGTTTGTTTCAGGCTCACTTCACTGTCTGCATCTCTAACTTTTCCATCAGTTAGTGACAAAGGTGTATGGTTACCATGGTGACCATAACGAGCCACTAGCAGCTCTTTTACCATTTGATGCAGTTTATGCATCAACGTTTTCTTAGTAATGTTGGAATTTTTGTTGCATTGGCAGGCTCCAAAAAGACTAAATGTACTAATCGATAAAAATAAAAAAAGTCCCATTTGAATCAGGTTAATGGAGAGACAGGAGTGACCTTTTCATTACCGCACCCAAACACCAAGGACGCATGCAGCAGCAGGATTTTTGTTCCAGCTTTATTAATGGGAGTCGTTGGCGTACAAAGTTAGTTAAAGTGTAATGAATTGGATTTGCTTCTATTTAACTTATTTCAGGATATTGAGTAATGAGTCTACGAGACGGGCCGGCGTGCACATTAAACAAGAACTCAGAAGTAGATTTTCTATGAGTGATAGTTTGCCTCGGGTCTTCTTTTTCCTAATCAATAGCTGTATCACCTTTTGCTTATTTAAGATGTTGGCTCATTATGTTCAGCACTTGAGGTATAATGTGAGCCCAAGGTGCAAATGTAATTAAAAAGATAACATCGTCTTTTACTCGAGTCAGCCCCTGCATACTGAACAGTCGGCAGTGTTTTGGTGTCTGGAGTGAACCCAGACTCGTGTGCATTAAATATTAGTGGCTTTTTCAATGACAAACAGCTCATTTCACGTCAGCTGGATCTCCAACACTGGGATCAATACCAGCGTCTCCATTTACTTCAGAAGTTAGGATGAGACTGTGACTGAACATGTCAAGCTGCAGAGCAGAAATCGATCGCTACCTTTGAATTTATTCAAGCTTTTATGACCCTCCTCCATGTCTTGCTCTTTGTGTTAATGAGGTGTTTTATTTCATGTTTCATGTAAAAACGATGGATCTGATGAAACTTGGAAAACTTGTGAACCTGCCAAGGTCCACTTTGGTATGAGAGAAACATTGATGCAGTTTGTGGAACTACCTGTTCATCTACTGCCCATGACAGTTGTCAGTAGGATTAAAGGGACAATTCAGAGCATTTAAAGTGTCTTTACAGTAGTCCCTCGTTTATCACGGGGGATACGTACCTTGAAGTACCGCGATAAGTGAAATCCAACGAAGTAGGAATAGTAGTACAAGTAGTAGTTAATAAATATTTATATATATACAGGTAGTCCTCGACTTATGATGGAGATCCGTTCCTACGTGGCGCCGTAAACCAAATTTCAACGTAAGTCAGAACATACGTACTTACTGCACCTTACTTAGCCTATCCTAACACAGTACCCTACATAATTATCAAAAAACACATACATTTGGGAGCCAAAATGAAGGGGAAAAAAGAGTTAATTTCCCACTGGGATGCTGGTGAAGCCGTTTCCTTCGTCCCTCCTCCATATTCTCCATTCGTTTACGACGTAAAACCGCCGTCCAGCTCGGTCCATCCTCCCTATTCGTTTACGACGTAAAACCGCGTTCACAGTACAGTTTACGGTGTATGAATGTGTGTATGAATGTGTGTATAAATGGGTGGATGGTTGGTACTGTGAAGCGCTTTGAGGACTAGACTTAGCTTTTTTAGAAAGTACAAGGCAGAATTCCTCCGCAGCTACGTTTACTACATAAAACCGGAAACCGGAAACTGCATAACTCAGCTTTTCAAAATGAAATTTCAAAAATATATATTTTTTAAATGGGAGATGCATCGTAACTGCGAAACGTCATAACTCGAGACCGTCGTAAGTCGAGGACTACCTGTATATACATATATAAATGCATTTTAAACCCTTCCCACACTCTTGCAATATTCTAAACAATGTTTCCAAACGCTCTAAAAGAGCACAGAACATCATGATTTCAGCTCCCTGCCTCCTCTGCTCTCAGCCACCTGCAAGCGCTCTTGGCCACGCCCACTTCTCAGCTCTGCACAGCTGCAGCAGGAAGTTTATCCTATGGGCTGCACAAAGGTGCACGAGGTGCTAAATAATTTAAAATAATTTATTTTAAATAAAAATTCCATGCTGATTGTGTGGCTCATCCATTAGTCAGCAAGTTGTGTGTCATGTACAATCTTATTTTGAAAAACCGCGATAGAGCGAGCCCGCGACAAATGAACCGCGAAGTAGCGAGGAACTATTGTACATCATACAAATACATAAATTGGCCGAAAACATCTTAATATTTAATAAATTTGGCATAAAAATGATTTTACCTATTTTGATGTACAACTGGCACATTTTATTTTGAACATGGTGCAGCCAAAGTGAAACAGGAAGTGACATCAAAGGGGAATTATCATTGTTTATTGAAACCATATTATTTGAACTCTTACTCTTCTTCGTCTCTGATAGTGACTCAAAATAATCTAAACAGATTCTTCTCTTCTGTCTTTGTTGTCAGCCATTGTAGCTATGCTCTGTACACATGCAGGCATTCCCCTTTGACATCACTTCCTGTTACTGCACATACGAATATCTCAACAAGTGTTAATCTCAGTGGCTTGAAAATATATTTTATAATAAGTTAATAATGTTATATTTCCAAAAATGCATTCATACTTAATACAAACATTTGATGTCACGGGCACTTCAAAGTTAAGTTCTGTGAAAAAAAATATCATAATTTTTTGTCTTACCGGTTGACTGGAATGACGAACTGGTCTGAAAATGGTAAAGTGGATTGTTGCTCTTAAACATAAAAATACTTATTTTCAAATGTCATAGAAGTTTGTATGAAAGTTATTTTATAAACTTTTACAGCTCTGATAAATTTGCATTCCATGATTGACCAGTATTAGCAGAGCCTATTTTAAAACACAGTAAAAATGATTATTTTGAAGCCGTTGCACCTTGATGGAGAAATATTCTTCAGCTGTTTTAATGTCATATTGTTAGGGTCAGTCCCTGAAGGCATTTTTAATCACTCTTCAATTAGTTACGGTTATTTTTTTTCCAGAAAATAATGAAAGGTTTAGCGCTCCTTGAAGGGATACAGCCTGTTGCCGTTCACAGCAGAGCCTCAGCTAAGATCATGTTATAAGAAATTAGAGTTGTAGCCATTTTGGTCAAAAACTATTACACTTGATCTAATGAAAACTTGTGAAATATCACTCGGAGTATGTTGTGACTCTCAGCTATTATCAAATCAAATTTTAATTTAGCTCAATTCATTTAACAGTTATTTTTGTAGTCTTGATTTAGCTGTGGTAGCCATCTTGAATTAAGTGACTCCAAAAGGTAATCAGTTGAAGGAGTTCCTCCAGTGGTTACTGGCTGAATGTTGTCCTTCCAGGGGTTCATGAGATATTTTCCTAACAAACAAGCTTGACTTCAACAGTCGTCGTGTTGTGAGAGTACTGTATCAGCTACATTTACGCAAATCTTTAGCTCAGTTTCTGCAAAAAAGACATATTGCCATTCTTGTTTTCTAAGGTCAGTTGGCTATGGCAGCCATCTTTAACTGGATTGGCTGCAAAGGTTACTCAACAAACAATGCTTTTGTGCAAGTTTGCCTTTGTGTGTGTTTGCTACCAAAATATTTCATGAAATACAAGAAGGATTTAAATGAAACTTGGGGGTATAATGATCTAATGTACTGCCATTTATGCTCACAAATAATCGTGATATTTGATGTAAATGACAGTGTAATGCAAAACTTAGAGGTGCAAAGTTTGACAAAATAACATCTGTATGAATAGCTGTGAGATATTTAAATCTGAGTTGTTTGAAGATGACTCCAGCTAGGCCTGTCACAATAATCAATTTTGCTGGGCGATTAACTGTCAGAAATTATTGCGATAAATGGTAATATTGTTGACAATAATAAGTAATTATTGTCAAATTTAAGAAGAAATGTTGGTTGTTTTTGTGTGTGTAGTACCATCTTGACCACTGGATGGCAGTATGACTGAACCGAAGGATGGATAGTGAGGGAGCGAGCAGTGTGTCTCTAAGAGAAATGGGAGGGAGGCCCCTTGACGTGATGTGGGCTGTCTCTCATTCCTGTTTTTCAGTTCTCAAAGTGGTGGAAGCTCGATGTTGTTTGAGCTCTTTAGCATAGCATTTTTCCCACAAAGCCTTTAATTAATAAATAAAAAATCAGTAAACAAGTTCTCAGCTTCTTTTTGCAGAAAAAACAACTTTTTACACTTTATTGTTTGAACTGATTGTTAGAAAAAAGGGGTAGATATGATAAGATTTTTTCTTCTTCCTGCTACCTTTCATTTTATATTTTGTATTCTTATCGTTTATGGGATTGTTTGTATTGCATTTAAAAATGAATAATTAAAAAAATTAAAAAAATAATAAAGTCACTGGTTTCTGGGTGGAGTTTGCATGTTCTCCTCGTGCATGCGTGGGTTTCCTCCGTGTACTCCGGTTTCCTCCCACAGACTAAAAACATGCATGTTGCTGATTGGTAACTCTAAATTGTCCATAGGTGTGAATGAGAAAGTGAATGGTTGTTTGTCTCGTTTGTCTCTATGTGGCCCTGTGATGGACTTGCGACCCGTCCAGGGTGTACCCCGTCCCTCGCACTGTGATTGCTGGATATGGGCACCGGCGACCCCCGTGACCCAAAAAATGGAAGAAACGGGTAAAGATAATGGATGGATGGATGGATGGATGGTTTCAACCGTGAATTTTGGAGCTTCGGCACGACAGAGGTTTTGTTTTTTCCCCCCTGAGGTCGGCCTGTTAGCTTAGCTCGTAGCTTATCTTCTCAACTTAGCTGCTTTTAACGATTCAAAAATGCGATTTTAGACGGTTAAAACAGATTTTAAAGAGAAAGAGAGGGGACAGTGAAGAGCACCAGAGTTTAGCCTTCCCTTACAGTGTCCAGTAGAAAGAGAGACACGAAGAAATGATAAAGCTGATGAATAAAAATGAGGTAGATAATTTTAATTGATCAAGCGATTAATTGATTTATTGCGACAGGCCTAGCTCCAACTCAGCCACGTTCGACCTTCCTGTTACATTTTCCATTTACTGTATTCAGAATGAAACTGAACAAGTTGTGAGGACGGTGCCCTCTTGTGGTGTGTTCCACCCCTGAACCACCTCGTGTCCCATCTGGTCATTAGCTCAAGAGTTGCATTCGGGCCCCAAAAAATCTGACCCGGTCCCAGCCCATTGCATCATTTCCGAACCTCACCTGACTCAATGAATTAAAAGTAAATACAGGTCCGAACCTGAACCCCCCCCCCCCAAACACACACACACAGCGTGGCTGAATAAAAGGGGCAGAAGATCAGAGCTGAGGGAGTGTTTGTCCTTTCCTAGCTGTCAAAGCTAGAAGCAGGCATTCCCTTTAAATGCCTGCTTCTGCCTGCATTCTGCATTATTCAGACACGGACCCCTCTCTGACATGTCTGCTTTGTGATCTCACCTGTTTGGGTCGTCGGCCGCGCGCGTCCGCTGAGTGCTGCGGCTGAATGAACGTCCATTCGGGCGATGGATCACTGCCTGGCAGTATTGTCCCATCTGAAGCTTAACTGAACTTTATTTGACCTCTTTCAAGGCCGATCAGCTCGTGGTGAAATGGCTGTGTGAGATTGGTGTGGTATGGCAAGCCATTCTGCCATATAATTGGATTGCGGCTAATCCGCTGACGCAATCAAAAGCCCAACATCAACCTGGCCTGCCCATCCAGCACATTATCATGGCCCGCCCCAAATTCGAGTTGGGCGGGGCCAGGCTCGGGTTAATAATGACAGCTCTAATTAGCCCTTCCCTGTGTCACCTGCGGCCATTTCCAGGTGTTTGTGTCTCGTCAGTCTCAGTATAGAGGTCTGCGTACTTCCATTATTCGTGATCTGTTGATGTCTCGTTGGCTTCTGGTGTTTTCTCTACGTGTTTCCTGGTCAGCTGAGTTGTGCTGCCACGACATCTCTCTTTTAAAATTTAATTAGTGTTTTCATTTTACCTCCTGGGTCTCAGAGTCCTGCCTGCATCTAGATTCAACCACCACACCAAATCGTGACACAAGAAAGATGTTGACTGGTCATGTTGTCTCGTACATAACCTCCCTTCAAAGGATCAGAACTTTCCTTTTCATGTGACGTTAAACTGCTAAATAACAACGCTCGCAGTGATTGAAATGGATCCCCCCGCTGTTTTCTCACGGCAACATTTCATAAGCAGCGCCTTTGCTCCCCGAGGTGTGGAAGGGATCGTCATCAGTCCCCGTCCCCGCTGTGCAGAGCCGGGGGTTTCTTGGTGGGGAGTAATGAAGTCAAAGGCTGAGCTCGGAACACTTTAACAAAACCTTTCATCAAGACAGATTTAAAGCAAGGGTTAAGTGAGGACGGAAAACCTCAGGAACTATTTAAAACTTTAATCAATTAAAACTTTAACAACTTCTGAGACTTCTTGCAACTTTACGTACACTGCCAAACAGTTGGAAAGTTGTGGATGAATTAAAGTGGAAAAATATTATTTGCTCAGATTTCTTGTTTACATGCCCAAACATGCTGTAAACAAAGTAAAGCAGAACCAGATTTACCACAGCTTTGATGAAAGGCATCACTTTTCAGTTCGCTGACAAACATTTTCATTAGAGTCTGATTTTTGGCATTTCCTTCTCATGGTAGCTGCTACCAAGAGGCAAAAATGGGCAATAATGCTGTGTGCCCGTGTCTGTTATCAAAATATCAAAAACCACAAGTTGAACTTTAACAAAACACTTTGGAAGAAATACATTAATTAATTATTAACTTCCGGGGTCAACCCAGTTCAAACTGGATGCTGCAGCCAACTGAGCTTAGGAAGCACCAAATGAGCAGCAACAGGAAGCAGCAACAGGAAGTAGCAACATGATGAAGCAGCGACATGAAGCAGCAACTTGACGAGCAGCAACATGAAGCAGCAAGGTGATGAAGCTGCAACATGAAGCAGCAATAAGATAAAGAAGCAAACTGATGAAGCAGCAACACGAAGGAGAAACATGAAACAGCAACATGATGAAGCAGCAACATGTTGAGCAGCAACATGAAGCAGCAACATGATGAGCAGCAACATGAAGCAGCAACATGATGAAGCAGCAGCATGATGAAACAGCAACATGTATCAGCAACATGAAGCAGCAATATGATGAAGCAGCAACATGAAGCAGCAACATGATGAAACAGTGACATGAAGCAGCAACATGATGAGCAGCGACATGAAGCAGCAACATGATGAGCAGCGACATGAAGCAGCAACATGAAGCAGCGACATGAAGCAGCAACATGATGAGCAGCGACATGAAGCAACAACATGATGAGCAGCAACATGAAGCAGCAACATGATGAGCAGTGACATGAAGCAGCAACATGATGAGCAGCGACATGAAGCAACAACATGATGAGCAGTGACACGAAGCAACAACATGATGAGCAGCAACATGAAACAGCAACATGATGAGCAGCAACATGAAGCAACAACATGATGAGCAGCAACATGAAGCAACAACATGATGAGGAGTGACATGAAGCAGCAAAATGATGAGCAGCAACATGAAGCAGCAACATGATGAGCAGCAACATGAAGCAACAACAAGATGAGGCAGCAACATGAAGTAGCAACATGATGAGCAGCGACATGAAGCAACAACATGATGAGCAGCAACATGAAACAGCAACATGATGAGCAGCAACATGAAGCAACAACATGATGAGGAGTGACATGAAGCAGCAAAATGATGAGCAGCAACATCAAGCAGCAAGATAATGAGCAGCAACATGAAACAGCAACATGATGAGCAGCAACATGAAGCAACAACATGATGAGGCAGCAACATGAAGCAACAACATGATGAGCAGTGACATGAAGCAGCAACATGATGAGCAGCAACATGAAGCAACAACATGATGAGCAGCAACATGAAACAGCAACATGATGAGCAGAAACATGATGAGGCATGATGAGGCAGCGACAAGAAGCAACAACATGATGAGCAGTGACATGAATCAGCAACATGATGAGCACAAAAATGAAGCAGCAACATGATGAGGCAGCGACATGAAGCAGCAACATGATGAGCAACAATATGATGAGCAGAAACATGAAACAGCAACATGATGAGCAGCAACATGATGAGGCAGTAACATGAAACAGCAACATGATGAGGCAGTAACATGAAACAGCAACATGATGAGCGGCAACATGAAGCAGCAACATGATGAGCAGAAAAATGAAACAGCAACATGATGAGGCAGTGACATGAAACGGCAACATGATGAGCACAAAAATGAAGCAGCAACATGATGAGGCAGTGACAAGAAGCAGCAACATGATGAGGCAGTGACATGAAACAGCAACATGATGAGGCAGTGACATGAAACAGCAACATGATGAGGCAGTGACATGAAACAGCAACATGATGAGGCAGTGACATGAAACAGCAACATGATGAGGCAGTGACATGAAACAGCAACATGATGAGGCAGTGACATGAAACAGCAACATGATGAGGCAGTGACATGAAACAGCAACATGATGAGGCAGTGACATGAAACAGCAACATGATGAGGCAGTGACATGAAACAGCAACATGATGAGGCAGTGACATGAAACAGCAACATGATGAGGCAGTGACATGAAACAGCAACATGATGAGGCAGTGACATGAAACAGCAACATGATGAGGCAGTGACATGAAACAGCAACATGATGAGGCAGTGACATGAAACAGCAACATGATGAGGCAGTGACATGAAACAGCAACATGATGAGGCAGTGACATGAAACAGCAACATGATGAGGCAGTGACATGAAACAGCAACATGATGAGGCAGTGACATGAAACAGCAACATGATGAGGCAGTGACATGAAACAGCAACATGATGAGGCAGTGACATGAAACAGCAACATGATGAGGCAGTGACATGAAACAGCAACATGATGAGGCAGTGACATGAAACAGCAACATGATGAGGCAGTGACATGAAACAGCAACATGATGAGGCAGTGACATGAAACAGCAACATGATGAGGCAGTGACATGAAGCAGCAACATGATGAGGCAGCAACATGAAACAGCAACATGATGAGGCAGTGACATGAAGCAGCAACATGATGAGCAGAATCATGAAACAGCAACATGATGAGCAGCAACATGAAACAACAACATGATGGGGCAGTGACATAAAACAGCAACATGATGAGGCAGTGACATGAAGCAGCAACATGATGAGCAGAAACATGAAACAGCAACATGATGAGGCAGTGACATGAAACAGCAACATGATGAGCAGCAACATGAAACAGCAACATGATGAGGCAGTGACATAAAACAGCAACATGATGGGGCAGTGACATGAAGCAGCAACATGATGAGCAGAAACATGAAACAGCAACATGATGAGCAGCAACATGAAACAGCAACATGATGGGGCAGTGACATGAAACAGCAACATGATGAGCAGCAACATGAAACAGCAACATGATGAGGCAGTGACATGAAACAGCAACATGATGAGGCAGTGACATGAAGCAGCAACATGATGAGCAGCAACATGAAACAGCAACATGATGAGGCAGTGACATGAAGCAGCAACATGATGAGCAGAACATGAAACAGCAACATGATGAGCAGCAACATGAAACAGCAACATGATGGGGCAGTGACATGAAACAGCAACATGATGAGGCAGTGACATGAAGCAGCAACATGATGAGGCAGTGACATGAAGCAGCAACATGATGAGCAGAAACATGAAACAGCAACATGATGAGGCAGTGACATGAAACAGCAACATGATGAGCAGCAACATGAAACAGCAACATGATGAGGCAGTGACATAAAACAGCAACATGATGGGGCAGTGACATGAAGCAGCAACATGATGAGCAGCAACATGAAACAGCAACATTATGGGGCAGTGACATGAAGCAGCAACATGAGCAGCAACATCAAGCAACAACATGATGGGGCAGTGACATGAAGCAGCAACATTATGAGCAGTGACATGAAACAGCAACATGATGAGCAGTGACATGAAACAGCAACATGATGAGCAGCAACATGAAACAGCAACATGATGAGGCAGCAACATGAAGCGACAGCTGAAACATTTGAGAGCAACCAGGAATAACTACTGTGACAAACTGCAGCTGGGCTCAGACTCTCCAGAACGGCAGCCTCACTCATCCTTGGGTCTGAAGAAGAGTGTTTCACTTCCACATACAGGAAGGTTTAGCCGATGCTAAACCTCAGCTAATTTTACAGATACTGAGCTAAACATTTGGTGTGGTAGTAGCTGCGAGTCATCCTCAACATGTAATCTGGGGGCAACATTTTTGCTTAAAACTTTGGAATTGCATGTTAAAAGTTAACCTTGTCTCTGTATTAGCAGAGACAACTAACATAGCAGAATAAAGTGAAACCCTCAGAACATAACCAGAGGTGCATCTACAACAACTCAATGTGTTGGGTCAACTGAGTTCAACATGGTGGTCACAGCTAATTGACCTTTGCCAGCAGTCGAATGGCAGTAACTCAGTCAGTTGAACAAATATTGAGCTAAACGTGGTGCACCAGGAGTTGACTCGCATACTTTGAGCGCCGACACTACTGGCGACAATGCCTTTTACAAGGTGTGACCAAACGACTATAACCATCCCTTTCAACAGAAGACTGTTTTAAAGTCTGGGGTGGAGGGCTGGAGGTGATACACATGCCATATTTGAAGCACGATGTGTAAACTTTGAACTTAGTATCTGTAAAGTTGACTAAGTTGGAGCCATTTTTGTGTTTTCTAGTGTCGATTAACTGGTGGCTACGGTATATTGAAATCCAAATGTTAATCAGTCATAGATGTACATATCCAATGACTTATCTGAGTTAATTAAAAAATTTCCTTTGGTTCATGGGATATTTTGCTAACAGACTCTTGACATCAACAGTTATTGCCGAAGTTTGATGCAAAACTATTGCACAAAGTGTAGCATTTGGAAAATGTGTTGAGGATACTGCTCGGCTACTAAACAAGTTTTAGCTCAGTGTCTGTAATGCTGATTATTTTTTAGCCTTTTTGTAATTTCTACAGTTACTGAGCTGTGGTGAACATCTTAAAAGAGTTTGACTCAAAGCTCATCAGTTGTACAAAGTAGATGTACATCCAAAGATTACTTTTTTTTTCGTGATATCTTGCCACCACTGCAGGTAAACGAACATGAATGGACACGTTTGTATTTCTATCCTTATTAGGATTGTGAATTGGCTTCTATTCATGTTCATTTATTTATTTATTTAGCCTAACCCTTACCCCAAATGTAACCATTTTCAATGCATACCTAACCCTAAAGGCCCCCACATATTTAGGCGTACCTCACTCTGTGGAGGTCCGCGCATACTCGAGGCAGACATCCACTGGCCAGGTCCACACAAAGATGCATTTTTATGACCGTGTACTCTGTGTCACACAATAAACTGCCAGGCGAGAAACGGTGTTCACATCAAACTGTTTTGTATGCGACACCAACCGTAGCACAGATACGTAGCACGACTGCAACTCTCTGTGCATCGCTGAAAGGTGTGCGGTGGCTACCCTGGTGTGCGGTGGCTGCCCTGTTGGTAAAGTGACCAACTAGCTCATCGACCTCACTAGAATCCATTAGAAAATGTTCAAAATGTTGCTTGCTGTCCATCGTCTTCATGTCCTTCACCAGTGTATTAAATTCCCCTTCTTCATCCCTGGTCTGGCTTAATGGCCTTATTTACCACTTTTTTTTTATTTTTAAGAATATCTCAATTTCTTATACATTTTTTTTATATATTTATATATATA
>JBBPBX010079656.1:0-10750 GCA_038048925.1 Garcialebias charrua
GTGTTCAATTGAATATAGGTTGAAAAAGATTTGCAAGTCATTGTATTCTGTTTTTATTTGCGATTTCCACAACGTGCCAACTTTTCTGGTTTTGGGCTTGTAGATTAATACTACTTAAGGTACTATAATCTACACTGATCTCCCAATCATTTAGGTAGAACCGATGCGATCGTTTCTATTCTAGATCTATTCATTTTGATGAGTCTCGCCATAGACTTCAAAATTTTTAGGGATTACCAAATCTTGCGTCGTTCGTCTAAAAGACAACAGACATTTAGACCAAACTAGTTTCATTTTTTATTTTAGTTTAACCTAAACTAAATAATGAATGGAGGAATAGTTTGAAAGAAGAGGCCTTCGTTACAGAAGCCCTCCACATTTCTATAGGTATAGATCCCTATATCTGATTTTTACAGCATTGATCCACCCCTTAATTGGTAATTGTAGCTGATCTAATCCATGATAGCTTACATACCAGGTGCATATAGGTAAGGCTTAATGTAGAATCCCAATCATAAGCCCACCTAAAACCACATAATTGCATGACACATTGAACCAGGGTGGCACCGACTGGAAGCCATCCAGCCTGCAACCTTCGATGTGGGGACCTGCTGATCCAACGTTGGTCTTCAACCTTCATCCAAGGCCCGCCTCCTCTGCTTCAATCGAGGGATCCCCTCTACATGCTGATTAAAACTATTCTTGCTGATGAAATCAATAACCCCCATCGTTGTGGATTTACCGTTGTGGATTATAAGACTTTGTTTTCCAAGGGATCACAGACTCAGTTCTCCATGGGTTAACAGACTATGTTTTCCAAAGGATTAAAAGCTTGCCGCAATGGGATTACCTACGAACAGTATGGAATTTCCAAAAACATTATGGGAGTATATTTTTGAAATTTTTTTTTCCACTTACTGGATTACATAGAGGTCAGAGACATTCGGTGGTATCGTTTCGTGTTGGAACTCATCCCCAAGGACAGGCGATGACTTCCAAAAAGGGGGACTGTAGTGATATAGGCCTCTGTCTTGACCTTCAAGTACACCTCTCCACATCTCTCTGAAACTCTAAGTGTTACACCTTCTTGAAGCTCTCAAGGAGACAGATGGACACTTATATATTTTAACAATTATTATGAATTAATGGACACTAATTAATCAGATTGAACTTTCTCTTTAATGTGTGTTAATTCAGATTTGATCTACAGTATATTTTTGTCATTTTTAATGATGATCTGTTACTTGCATGACTGCGACATTCTGCTGGTTTTATTTCTGCAAAAGCAAGCAGGCTCTGTCTCTAAGGCAGAAGTCAGGGTAAGAGCTGTTCTCTGCCTTCTCTTGTTTTGTCTTCAAGCTAGACGCAACAGGACAGGCCATCTGGCCGATTCGGTAAACAGTTTTCCTGTCTCCGTCAAGAGACTTTCTGCCTATGAGATGAAAATCCATCTCTTATTTTGTTAAAACCAGCCAATAGTTATTAAGAAGGTGGGGAGACCCCACCTCCCCCATATAATGGGCACTTCCTATTTGGAAGTTAGAGTTTCGAGGAGTACGAACTGTCAACCTGCTCTCCTCTCTGAAAGCTGGAGTCGGCCCGGTCATATGTCAACGACCCACGTCTCCGCTAGGATCATAGCAAAGCCTTACTTTGATCCATTCACTCTCCTTTCTGAAGAATTTGTTTTCTAAAGTTTTATTTTGAAAGTTCAACCAGTGCGATTGGAGTCTGTTCCTGCCGGGAGAAGCGGTTCTTCTCACTCGTCTGAATCAGCTCACACGCGCGGAGGTCATCTGGGCGTGAACTGGACAACACAGTCCGTTAGTGTCCACAAACCTCAACTCTTATCTCCAAGACGTATCGTCAACAGGTAACGAGGCGTTGATTGTGTCCTGAACGTGTGGGAAGCCCAGCTGAGATCCGTATGGGAAAGCTTGCCACCCTGGTTGTTTTCAAAATAATTAACTTCCGTTAACTTAGCTTCCATTCATCTCCTTCCTCCTATTTCTTATTTTTCATAAGTATTTAATCTGTCAAGTTTTGTGCCAACAGTTAAGTTTTAATTGTCTGTTTGTTTTAATTTGAATTCTTGTCAACGTAGTTATTAAATCAGAGCTAATATCGATACAAATGTTTATGTAATTTTTGTGATAGTTTCAATAAAAGGTCTATTCTTTTGGTAGACCAACATAAATTGAAGTCTAAGCGTGAAATTACATTACTGGCTAATCACATCGTTAGATTTGTTGATTTATTCTGAAAAAGTTGAGACCCCGTGAACTTGGTGGCAAGTTTGTGCAGATAAAGTCTGCTCAGACTTGCACGTCTAAACTATAGGTAAGTCAGTAAACTGACTAATAACTCCTATATTGTTACAACACCATAAATGAGGAAAAGTATCTGCACATATTAAAACATGTACTCTAATCCAGATGATGTCTGTTTTCAGTGAAGGCCTTGCATATTTCAGCAAAACAATGATAAACCACTTACTGCAGCCGTTATGAACAACATGGCTCACATCAAATTAAAAATTACCTGATTTTTTTCTACAAATATTTTACTATTTCTTAAACCTTTGATATGCTTATTATGTTGCATTGTGACTTAATGTTTATGAGTTTGCAAACATATATTCTGTTTTTATTTACTCACACAAAATCCTAACTTTTTTGGATTTAGGGTTTTAATGAAACATTAGACATATATGTTAGCACTTTGAGATTTTTATTAATGAAAAGTGCGGTATAAATTGAATTTATTATTATTATTATTATTATATGTCAGTTCCCAATGCATGTGATGAACTGGCTGCTAAATTGTGTAGCACACATGAGTGAATGGAGAAAGAAGGGTGACACATTCTCCTCACCTTAATACACTTTTATTATTTGTTTTTCACTTCTTAAAGAAGGTCACCAGCCAGTCAGTTTACTGACCAGCAACAGTTTAGTTAATGTATTCACCCTTTAATAATCAGAACTTGCAGAACTCAAGTCACTGAAGTACAATCTGTTAATTACAGGGAGTCCCATAACAAATGAATATTCATTTAAATAAGGAGACCAAAACGGCCTTTGAATAAAGTCCAGTTGTTTCTGTATTGAACACCTTTTATTTTATTTCATCATGTCCTGGATGACTGAGAATCTTCACCAGCATGCCTTTGAAGTTTTATTACAAAAATAATCAAATGAAGAATCATCAACAACAATAAACAAATTGAACAGCACAAACAATAAACGATAATAAAATGGAGAATAACAAGTTTTAAAATGTAGTAATTACTAAAACAATAATGAACAATTTAAACACTAATTAATCAGTTATGGAGTCATACTTATATATCCAAAGCAAAATTAATTAATTGTGTAGGATTTATTTGCGGCTTTTATACACGCACAAATTTAGACGTTTTAATTATTGAAAAAAATTGTTTACTTTGGAGAAATGTTATTTAATGTGACCAGATCAAGTCATTTATTATTACTGCAAACCAGGAAATGATTGATCAAGGTGCTTAAGCATAACCAGATGTCAGCAAGTTTCAGCTCCTCACCGGGTCAGTTTGAGGGCTGGTTTCACTCGCCTATGTGGGGTTTTATTGGTGTATCATACCAGGATACCCCGCGAGGAAAGGACTAGCAGGGTCTGCCCAAGGTAAGTCACTGCGACTGCTTCAGGTTTTCTGTACAACAGAAAAGTAAAGTATGTTAAAACACAAATGTAAACATTTGTCAGACTGTAGCTGACTCTGAGTCCAAGGACAGTGAATGTGTGAAAACAAATTATTCAAGACAAAATGACTTTAAAGAAACAGTTTATGGTGAATCTGGAAGACAACACAAGAGTCAGAGGTCAAAGTCAGGGGAGCGCATCCTCATGCTACACTTGAAATGTTTATGTTTATGTTTATTAAATTAGTTAATTTTTTTTACAAAAGAAACAATACAAGACAATCCCATAAATGATAATGTACAAAATATAAAAAAAATGAAAGGTAGCAGAAAGAAGAATAAATCTTATTATATCTGCCCCTTTTTTCCAACAATCAGATTAAACAATAATAATCTTCAACCAACAGTACAAAATGACTAACTCTTTCTAATTTTCTAACTAATACAATACACATTACGCTATTTCATATATATTTTTTAACACATTCGTTTTGATCATTTTCTTAAATGTAAACATTGACTTGGCATTTTTAACTACATTCTCCAAGCCATTCCATAATCTAATTCCCTGGATTGAGGTAGAACGTCCCTTCAAACTAGTTCTGAATTGTGGTTTTACAAACATCTCTGTCCCCTTAAGATTATAACAACTTTGTCTTTTAACAAAATGCATTTGGATATTTAAAGGTAATGCATTATTTTGAGCCCTATACATAACTGATAAAATATTATAGTCTACCAAATCATGGAACTTCAATAACTTCAGTTGATAAAATAATGTACTTGATGGATGACGGTAATGTTTTCTAGTGATAATTCTTACAGCTCTTTTCTGTAATACAAAAATAGGCTTTGTGATTGTTTTACACGCATTCCCCCAAACATCAATACAATAGATTAAGTGTGGAACAATGATTGTGTTATACAACAAATACAGAGCTTTATCATTCAATAGGTCTCTGACTTTGTACAGTACTGCAATCGATTTAGCTATTTTTATTCTTACAGAATTTATGTGTTGTTTCCATGTCAGTTTGTCATCAATGATAACACCCAAAAACTTCACCTCACTCACTCTACAAATCTCAACACCCTCAATTTTGAGTGGAACATCAACAGTTTTCTTTTTATTACTGAATATCATGTAATTAGTTTTTTCTAAAATAAAATAAAATATAAACAACAACAAACAATGTTTTAAAAAACGAAACATAAACAGAGATAACAGAATATGAGTCGTCACACTTTATTCAAACTTTTTTTATCTTATTGTTTATGGGATTGTTTTGTATTGTACTTTTTTTATGAATACATTTTATATATATATAAAAAACTAAAGTTGGTTTGAAAAAGAAAAAAACATTAATTACTGACAGTCACATTGGTGTTTTTTACAGCAAAATATTAGTTTAATTTATGTATGATTCTCACAAAAAGTTAATATTTTATATGGGTTGCAGTGACAAGTTTTTAAAATGACGTTTATCATTATTCTATTTCTGGCAGATTATTCTTCATGAGTCTCACAGCACAGTCACATCAGATTACAGTCTGGGAGCCCAAACTGAGCCCAGCAGCTGAAATAACAGCTAAAATTTTGCAGGGCATGCACTTTCAAGCAAATCCTTAAAGTGTATCCATCAGTTACTGAGTTCTTCAAATGCACATTTTACTTATTTATTTTGCATATGACAGAATTGGGATTAAAAATATTCAGTTTTTTTTTTGTAAGGGAGTAAGAAGGTACTAGAACTCTCTCAGACCCTTCTGAAGTGTTATGATGAAGAGAGCTTGAGGGTGCTTGAACGATTCACTCTACTCTACTAAATCATTCATTAAGGTTTACTCAATGCTGTATACATTCAATATGCTCAGAGATAGAGTTCAGACTCACACAAAACAAGCCTGGACTGAATAGAGCGCCAATCTTAACACAAGTCCAAACTGCAGAGATACATTAATAATGAAAAGCTTTAAACAAGGAGTTAAGGACCTTTTGATGCCTGGGTAGTAACCCAGGTTTATCAGTGACTGATTGAAACAAGTTGCTCTAATTTTTTATTAGCTACGTGCAAATCTTTTGGACAAGGCACTGGCAATGTGTTTAACTGTCTTGAAAGTGTACCAGTTTATCAGGCCCTCCAGCCATCCATCCATTTTATTCTGCTTTCTGGGGTCAGGTTGCAGGGGTAGCAGCCTAAGTAGGGAGGTCCAGACTTCCCTCTACCCAGCTACTTGGGCCATCTCATCTGGGAGAATCACAAGGCGTTCCCAGGCGAGCTGAGAAAAAAAGTCCCCTCCAGTATCTCCTGGGTCTTCCTTTGGGTCTCCTCCCGGTGGGACGTGTCCGCAACACCTCACCAGGGAGGTGTCCAGGAGGCATCCTAACCAGATGCTCGAGCCTCCTCAACTGGTTCCTCTCGACATGGCAAAGCAACAGCTCTACTCTGAGTCTCTCCCGGATGACTGAGCTTCTCACCCTATCTCTAATGCTGTGATCACACCGAACAGCTTTTCAGCAGCAGGAGCGTCCAGCTTACATGCAAAGTCAATGGGGGACGCGCTTCCAGCCACGTCTTGGCGTAGGGCGTCACGTCGCGTGCGTGTTGAGCGTGCTGGAAAGCGTTTTCCGTGCACGTGAACCGGCTTCAGCCTCCAAACCGCGCATTCAACATGCTGAAGATTTCGCGGTTCAAACTTTCAAACGCCGCTCAACTCTCCCTGATTGGTTGGTGTGTCAACCAATCAGGGAGAGTCGGGAGGAGAAGAGAGGAGGAGAAGAGAGGGGGAGAGTCCCTATGTGACGCGGAAACGAGGGGGCGCGCGCACTATGTGACGTATTGTTTGTGGGACACAGAAAAGACCCGCGAGGTCGTGTACTATGGAAGAGAAACTCATTGTAGCTGTGTGTTCGCGACAAGTCCTTCACGACCAGTCAAGTCTGCTCCACAGAGACGGAAATAAAAAGCTCCTCGCCTGGCGGAGTGCGCAGGACTCTGTGCACAGGACTCTGTATACCGGTAAGCTCCTCCCACACACCCCGCAGCAGTTTCGCGTTCTGGCTTTCTGGTCCAAGTAGGTCCCGACACCAAGTGCGTCCACTTGCGTGCGTGACGAGCTTTTTGGAGGTTTAAACCACCTAGAAATTATGTCTAGAAAAGTTATGAACAGAATCTGTGACAAAGGGCAACCTTGGCAGAGTCCAACACTCACCAGGAACGAGCTCAACTTACTGCCGGCATTGCAGACCAAGCTCTGACACCAGTCATACAGGGACCTAACAGCCCATATCAAAGGGTCTGGTACCCTATACTCCCAGAGTACCCCCCACAGGGTTCCCCAAGGGACATGGTCCAACGCCTTCTCCAAGTCCACAACGCACATGTAGATTGGTTAGGCAAACTTCCATGCACCCTCCAAGATCTTCTGAGGGTGTAGAGCTGGTCCATTGTTCCATGACCTGTAACACTGGACCAGGATGAAAACCACACTGCTCTTCCTAAATCCAAAGTTCAACTATCCAATGGACCCGCCTCTCCAGAACCCCTGAAAAGACCTTACCAGGGAGGCTCAAAAGTATGATCCCCTTGTAGTTGGAACACACTATGCGGCCCCCCTTTTTGAATAGGGGGCACACCACCTTGGTCTTCTAGTCCAGGGGAACTGCCCCTGATGTCCACGCAATATTGCAGAGTCGTGTAAGCTAGCACAACCCTACAACATCCAGAGCCTTAAGGAACTACGGGCGAATCTCATCCATCCCGGCCGTGGTGTAGTGGTAATGGCAGTCGTCTCCCGATTGGAAAGTTGGCGGTTCAACTCCCGGGACCCGCACCATGTGTCGTTGTGTCCTTGGGCAAGACACTTAACCCTGAGTTGCTCCCGGTAGGACTGGAAAGCACCTTGCATGGTAGTCTGCCGCCACCGGTTTATGAATGTGTGTAGCATTCAATATATGTGTAGCACTTTGAGATTTTCAGTAATGAAAAGTGCGTTATAAATTGAATTAATTATTATTATTATTATTATCCCTGCCACCGTGGAGCTTTTTTAACCACCTCTGTGACCTCAGCACCAGAGATTGGAGAGCCCAAACCAAAGTCCCCTGGCTCTGCATCCTCACTGGAAGACGTGCTGGTGGGATTGAGGAGGTCTTCAAAGTACTCTGCCCACCGACCCACGATGTCCTGAGTTGAGCTCAGCAGTTTAACCTGGCATGTTGAGTAACTTCCCCTATAGATGTGATTGATGGATCTGATGTAAAAAAAAAAAACAGATTTGTGCTGCTGTGCCTATGATTGTAGAGCACTGATGTTCATCAATTGGACTTTAAACAAATGGAAAAAGTCACCCACAGTCACTCAGGACGGCTTTCCCAGATGATCAGATTTCATCTCCTTAAAAGGAGTCATTAACACCCAGTGATGGAGAAATCATTTCACTCAGTGGTGAAAACAGCTTCTCATTGGCAATCATTAGTTTAGCACTCCATTATCAAGCCTCCATGGTGTGTGCTCGCTACCGGGCCTTACTCTGCTGGTGCTAAGTGAGAGTCAGGCCACTATCATCAAGGGCACAATGTGAAAATTGCTCCATAAAACAAAAGTAATACCCAATAAAACTAGAAAGCCACTGCCACTTATAACATAAAATAGAAATATTACCATGCAAGTGCATGGTAAACACGTTGTTATTCCTCAGATGTGATCCACACCCCAACCTTGTAATGCTGCTTTACCTTAAGACGCAGAGAGCTCATCTGTTTATTGAGATGACGAATGGGTCTTATAGATGAAATGCTACTCAATAAGGCCCATTTTCCAGTTATAGGTCCATCACACTGTAGCAGCAGGGGCGTAATTCAAAAAGAGCTGTTGAGATTAGAGGAAGAGCTGTGTGCTGTTTGTAACTTTATAGGTTCAGCAGAACCAGAAACAATCTGTCTTCATTGAAGCTCTGACTTGATGAGGCAACCTGAAAGGTAATTAAATTTGATATGTTGTCGGTGCTCCTTGGCCCAAGCTTTGAGTGCAATCTCAAACAGTAAAAAAAAATAAAAGATGTGTTGAGAAAAAGAGACATGTTTAAGTTATGGGCCGTCTTCTTATATTTTCTGCACTTTTTGATTTTTCTCTGTCACGTGTAACAACTTACAAATTCCATGAGAAGCAGATGTAATTCTCCATTAAAAACAGCTTCTCATTACAAACTTATTTACTGATGAATGTTTGATTTGATTTGATTTGATGTTTATTCATTCATTTTAAAAGAACAATACAAGACAATTTCATCAGATACAAGAATACAAGTAGGATAAAATGAAAGGAGCAGAAAGAAGATGAAATCTTATTATATCTGCCCCTTATTTCACAGTTTGTTCAACCAATGATAACCTTCAAACTACATCACAAAATGAATAATTCTACTTAATTTTACTAACTGTAATACACAAACTACATCACAAAATGAATAATTCTACTTAATTTTTCTAACTGTAATACACAAACTACATCATTCTAACTGTAATACACAAACTACATCAGAAAATGAATAATTCTACTTAATTTTTCTAACTGTAATACACAAACTACATCACAAAATGAATAATTCTATTTAATTTTTCTAACTGTAATACACAAACTACATCACAAAATGAATAATTCTACTTAATTTTTCTAACTGTAATACACAAACTACATCACAAAATGAATAACTCTACTTAATTTTTCTAACTGTAATACACAAACACACTAAGCTACATCATCAGTCAACATAAGTGTAATACACAAACACACTAAGTTACATCATATATAGTTTTTGAGCAAGTCCTTTTTGACCTTTTTCTTAAATGTATACATTGATTTTGCATTTTTAACATCACTCTCCAGAGCATTCCACAATCGAACTCCCTGAATTGAGGTAGACCGTCCCTTTAAGCTGGTTCTGAATTGTGGTTTGATGAATATCTCTGTCCCTTTGAGATTGTAATAACTTTGTCTTTTTATAAAATTTCTTTGGATATTTAAAGGTAATGTGTTATTATGAGCCCTATACATAACTGATAAAATACTATATTCTACCAATTCCTGGAATTTCAATAAATTTAGCTGAAGAAACAAGGTGTTTGATGGGTGACTGAAATGTTTTCTGGTGATTACTCTTACAGCTCTCTTTTGTAAAATAAAAACAGGCTTTGTAATTGTTTTGCACGCTTTTCCCCAAACCTCAATACAATAGATTAAATGTGGAACAATGATTGTGTTATACAACATATACAGAGCTTTATCAATTAAAAAATCCCTGACTTTATACAGTACTGCAATTGATCTAGCTATTTTTGTTTTAATGGAATTTACATGATGTTTCCATGTCAGTTTGTCATCAATGATAACACCCAGAAACTTCACTTCACTCACTTTACAGATCACAACATCTTCAATTTCAAATGGATCGTCAACAATTCTCTTTTTGTTACTGAATATCATGTAATTAGTTTTATCTAAATTCAAAGATAATTTGTTTAATTTAAACCAAGTTTGTATTTTTATAAATTCTGTTTTCATCATATCCAAAATCTGTTTTATGTCTTTACCCGAACAGAAAAATGTGGTGTCATCGGCAAAAAGAACACATTTAAGAAGTCCTGACACATTTACCAAGTCATTCACATATAAAATAAATAACTTTGGTCCAAGCACAGAGCCCTGAGGAACTCCACAAGTGATATCACGGAGGTCAGATCTAACATCATTTATTTGCACAAACTGTTTCCTATCTTTCAAATAGCTAGATACCCACTGTAATGCTGGTCCTCTAATACCATATTTATTTAGTTTTTCAAGGAGAATGGTGTGGTCAATGGTATCAAATGCTTTTTTTAGATCAACAAAAACACTAACACAGTACTGTTTATGATCGACAGCATTAGTTATTTGTTCCATTAAATCCATGAGAGCCATTGATGTAGAGTTTTTTCCTCTAAACCCATACTGACTGCTACTTAAAATATTTTGTTTATCAATAAATTGATCCAATCTGGTCACAAATAGTTTTTCTAGAATTTTTGAGAA
>JBBPBX010079657.1:0-16341 GCA_038048925.1 Garcialebias charrua
TATATATATATATATATATATATCTTCTTCTTCTTCTTCTTCTTCTTTCGGCTTTTCCCTTTTCAGGGGTCGCCACAGCGAGTCATCCTCCTCCACCTCACTCTGTCCTCTGCATCCTCTGTCCTCACTCCAACTACCTCCATGTCCTCTCTAACTGCATCCATATATCTCCTCTTTGGTCTCCCTCTTTGTCTTTTTCCTGGCAGCTGCATTTCTAACATCCTTCTACCAATATACCCACTGTCCCTCCTCTGGACATGTCCAAACCATCTCAGTCTGGCCTCCCTAACTTTATCTCCCAGTTGTTTAACATGTGCTGTACCTCTGATGATCTCATTCCTGATCTTATCCATCCTTGTCACTCCTAAGGAGAACCTCAGCATCTTCATTTCTGCCACTTCCAGTTCTTTCTCCTGTCTTTTTGTCAATGCCACTGTCTCCAGACCATACAACATAGCTGGTCTCACCACTGTCTTGTAAACTTTTCCTTTGACCTTTGCTGACACCTTTTTGTCACAAATCACTCCTGAAACTTTTCTCCATCCACTCCATCCTGCCTGGACTCTCTTTTTCACCTCTTTACCACATTCCCCATTTTCCTGGACAGTGGACCCCAAGTACTTGAAGTCCTGCACCTTTGTGACCTCTGCTCCTTGTAGCCTCACTGTTCCACTGGCCTCCCTCTCATTCACACACATGTACTCTGTCTTACTACGACTGACTTTCATTCCTCTTCTTTCAAGAGCATACCTCCACCTCTCCAAGTTCTCTTCCACTTGTTCCCTGTTCTCACCACAGATCACAATGTCATCTGCAAACATCATAGTCCATGGGGATTCCTGCCTGACCTCATCTGTTAGTCGGTCCATCACCAGAGCAAACAAGAAGGGGCTCAGAGCCGATCCTTGATGCAATCCCACCTCCACCTTGAAGGTATCTGTCACACCCACAGCACATCTCACCACTGTCCTGCTGTCCTCATACATGTCCTGTACCAGTCTAACATACTTTTCTGCCACTCCAGATTTCCTCATGCAATACCACACCTCTTCTCTTGGTACCCTGTCATATGCTTTTTCTAAATCCACAAACACACAATGGAGTTCTTTCTGACCCTCTCTGTACTTCTCTATCAACATCCTCAAAGCAAAGATGGCATCTGTGGTGCTCTTTCTTGGCATGAAACCATACTGCTGCTCACAGATAGTTACATCTTGTCTAAGTCTTGCTTCCACAACTCTCTCCCAGATCTTCATTGTGTGGCTCATCAACTTAATTCCCCTGTAGTTGCTACAACTCTGTACATCACCCTTGTTCTTAAAAATGGGAACCAGCACACTTCTTCTCCATTCCTCAGGCATTTTCTCACCCTCAAATATTCCATTAAATATTTGAGTCAAAAACCTCACTGCCATCTCTCCGAGACATTTCCAAACCTCCACTGGTATGTCATCAGGTCCTACTGCCTTCCCCTTCTTCATTCTTTTCAGAGCTTTCCGGACTTCACCCTCACTAATCTTTCCCACTTCCTGGTCCACAGTTTCTATTACCTCCACTCTTCTTTCTCTTTCATTCTCTTCATTCATTAGCTCCTCAAAGTAATCCTTCCATCTTCCCATCACACACTCCTCACTTGTTAGAACATTCCCATTCCCATCTTTAATAAGCCTAACCTGCTGCACATCCTTTCCAGCCTGATCCCTCTGTCTTGCCAATCGGTACAAGTCCTTCTCGCCCTCTTTAGTGTCCAGTCTCCCATATAACTCATTGTACGCCCTCTGCTTTGCCTTAGCTACTTCCCTCTTTGCTCTATGTCCCATCTCCTTATATTCCTGTCTCCTCTCTTCAGTCCTCTCACTGTCATATTTCTTCTTGGCTAATCTCTTTCTTTGAATGGCGTCCTGCACTTCACTATTCCACCACCAGGTTTCCTTATCATCCATTCTCTGTCCAGATGACACACCAAGTACCTTCCTACCTGTCTCTCTAATTACTGTTGCTGTAGTAGCCCAGTCACTTGGAAGCTCTTTCTTACCACCCAGAGCCTTTAACAGCTCGTCTCTGAATTTCTCACAACATTCTTCCTTCTTTAGCTTCCACCATTTGGTCTTCTTCTCTGATTTTACTCTTTTTCTCTTCTTCGCAACAACAGTCATTCTACACACAACCATCCGATGCTGTCTGGCCACGCTCTCCCCTGCCACAACCTTACAGTCTCCAATCTCTTTCAGGTTTCCTCTTCTACACAGAATGTAGTCGATCTGTGTACTCCTTCCTCCACTCTTATAGGTCACTCTATGTTCCTCCCTCTTTTGGAAATAGGTATTGACTATAGCCATTTCCATTCTCTTGGCAAAATCCACCACCATCTGTCCTTCCTGGTTTCTTTCCTTGACACCAAACCTACCCATCACTTCCTCATCCCCTCTGTTTCCTTCACCAACATGTCCATTCAGGTCTGCTCCAATCACCACTCTTTCCTCCCTGGGAATACTCTCTATCACTTCATCCAAATCTTTCCAAAATTTATCTTTCTCCTCCTCATCACATCCAACCTGTGGAGCATAACCACTTACTATGTTTAGCATCAGACCTTCTACTTCTACCTTTAGACACATCACCCTATCTGACACTCTCTTCACCTCTACTACATTCTTTGCCAACTCCTCCTTCAGGACCACCCCTACTCCATTTCTCTTTCTATCCACACCATGGTAAAACAGTTTGAACCCTGCTCCAATACTGCGAGCCTTGCTGCCCTTCCACTTGGTCTCTTGGACACATAAAACATCTACCTTTCTTCTCTGCATCATGTCAGCCAGCTCTCTACCTTTGCCTGTCATTGTCTCCACATTTAGAGTTGCAACCCTCAGTCCTACATTCTTCACTTTCCTCATCTCCCTCTGTCTCCTGACACGTTTTTCTCCTCGTGGTCTTCGACTAACAGTAGCACAATTTCCGCTGGCACCCTGTTTGTCAACAGCACCGGTGGCGGTTGTTGTTAACCCGGGCCTCGACCGATCCGGTATGGTTTCACTTTGATGAACTCGCATTATAGTTTTGGCAAAAGTGTTTTACATCGGATGCCCTTCCTGACACAGCCCTCACCATTTACTCGGACTTCGGACCGGCACAAGAACTACATTGGCTTGTGCTCCCTAGTGGCTGGTTTTGCTCCCTTGTGGCTGAGTAATACAGGTATCAACAAGAAAATTATCATTTTGTATCCAAAAAGCACTGGAATTTAAATATGTACTTTTTAATTCCTACATTCTTCACTTTCCTCTTCTCCGTCTGTCTCCTGACACATTTCCCTCCTCGTGGTCTTCGACTAACAACAGCACAATTTCCGCCGACACCCTGTTTGTCAACAGCACCAGTGGTGCAAAAGTCAGAACTGTGTAAAAATATACATATATGTACCGGTATGTATATGTAAAATATACTATATATAACAATATGAAGATTGAATGGTTGATGACCCCTGAAAAGGGAACAACTGAAAGAAGAACAAGACAAAGAACAAGAAGAACAAGAACATGAAGAACAGAAAGCAGTGCATACAGTTAATAGTACAAAAAGGCTTATAATTACCGTACAATGGGATGATTTATTGCTTATACAGTATTATTTAAATAGCTTTATTACAAGAAAAAAAATAGCATACGTTCATTAAAGGATACAATTCAGAGCTCATCAATGGAATATTACCCATTACTTAAAGAGCATTTAAGTTTTTTTTTTGAATGGTAAATGGAGCTTATTTATATAGCGCTTTCTAGCCCCCTGTGAGGAACCCCAAAGCGCTTTACAATACCAACCATCCACCCATTCATACACACATCCATACACCGGTAGCGGCAGACTGCCATGCAAGGCGCTTTCCAGTCCTACCGGGAGCAACTCGGGGTTAAGTGTCTTGCCCAGGGACACAACGACACATGGTGTGGGGAACCGGGATTCAAACCTCCAACCTTCCCATCGGGGGACGACTGCCATTACCACTACGCCACGGCCGCTCAATGTTCCATATATTCCTCTTATACAAAGTGGGGAACTCTCTCTCCACCATAGTGTGCTATAACCTACAAAACACACGGACATTGATCATCACCACTGGCACCACCCTAACCCAACACATGTCGTCTCAAAGGCTTAATTCAAAAGGTCAACATAAGATTTTATCACCTGGCTGAAGGGAGGAGATAGAGAGAAGCTGACAAAATACATCAAAAATAAAAGAGATGAGTCAGCTCAGAAGGATAAATAAGGCCTATCCCAACTATATCTCTTTCTGTCTATCTACAAATCAATCAATCAATCTATCAATCTATCTATCTATCTGTCTGTCTGTCTGTCTGTCTGTCTGTCTGTCTGTCTACAAATCTATCTATCTATCTATCTATCTATCTATCTATCTATCTATCTATCTATCTATCTATCTATCTATCTATCTATCTATCTATCTATCTATCTATCTATCTATCTATCTATCTATCTATCTATCTATCTGTCTATCTGTCTATCTATCTATCTATCTATCTATCTATCTATCTATCTATCTATCTATCTATCTATCTATCTATCTATCTATCTATCTATCTATCTATCTATCTATCTTCTGTCTGTCTGTCTGTCTGTCTGTCTGTCTGTATCTATCTATCTATCTATCTATCTATCTATCTATCTATCTATCTATCTATCTATCTATCTATCTATCTATCTATCTATCTATCTATCTGTCTATCTGTCTGTCTGTCTGTCTGTCTGTCTGTCTGTCTGTCTGTCTGTCTGTCTGTCTGTCTGTCTTCTTCTTCTGTCTGTCTGTCTGTCTGTCTGTCTGTCTGTCTGTCTGTCTGTCTGTCTGTCTGTCTGTCTGTCTGTCTGTCTGTCTATCTATCTATCTATCTATCTATCTATCTATCTATCTATCTATCTATCTATCTATCTATCTATCTATCTATCTATCTATCTATCTATCTATCTATCTCTATCTATCTATCTATCTATCTATCTATCTATCTATCTATCTATCTATCTATCTATCTATCTATCTATCTATCTATCTATCTATCTATCTATCTATCTATCTATCTATCTATCTATCTGTCTGTCTGTCTGTCTGTCTGTCTGTCTGTCTGTCTGTCTGTCTATCTATCTATCTATCTATCTATCTATCTATCTATCTGTCTATCTGTCTGTCTGTCTGTCTGTCTGTCTGTCTGTCTATCTATCTATCTATCTATCTATCTATCTATCTATCTATCTATCTATCTATCTATCTATCTATCTATCTATCTATCTATCTATCTATCTATCTATCTATCTATCTATCTATCTATCTATCTATCCATCCATCCATCCATCCATCCATCCATCCATCCATCCATCCATCCATCCATCCATCCATCCATCCATCCATCCATCTATCTATCTATCTATCTATCTATCTATCTATCTATCTATCTATCTATCTATCTATCTATCTATCTATCTATCTATCTATCTATCTATCTATCTATCTATCTATCTATCTGTCTGTCTGTCTNTTTTCTGTCAGGGAATCACTGGCTCATGCACAGTATGACGCAAAACATAACGGCTTCCTACAATCCACAGAAGAAGAAACAGTCGACAATGGAAGATACCAGAGTATTGTTTGTGCTTTTGAGTCTTATAAATCAAACTACTGCTCTCCAACACAGTGCTCACTTTCTACCTCATTACTTAAAGTTTCGAAGATGGTTCTCATACAGCTCCACTCTGTTACTTAACAGATGTAACGGTTTTACACCCAATGGTTGAACCTCGTCATCTGTCTTAGAAATATTTTATTCTCTGCCCTCTTGACCATTGTACTGTACTGTATCGGCTTTCAAGTTGAACTTTTTTTTATATATGTGCACTTAAAGAGTTTCCAAGAACATAGCATCAACTAGTGGCATGGTGAGGGAATTACACCTTCTCCATGTTTATCGTCGCTGTGTAAACAGAGATTGTAATTAGAACGTTTTCAGCTAAATGTGTTAATAGAAATGGGGGGTGGGGGGGTGGGGGGTGGAATCAATTTTCATTGGATTGTTGTCGTGTAAACAGGGCCTTAATATTCACGAGTTTCCTGATAAATTCTTCCCTATTTATCCTCTTTGCCTGTTGTGTTTTTATTTGACCTGCACAATAGCAGCCAACATTGACACAATTGCTCTTTGACTCACATCTTGGAACATAAGTAGTAAAGGTTAGAAGAGACAGCCCGATACTTTCTTTACACTCTGTTTTATGTAAAAGGGGATGCCGCCACCTTCCCTCAGTCACACTGCAGTGTTTGATGACAGAGGAATGCCAGCGAGCTGAACACAACAGAACAGGCTAAATTCATCTCAGTAAAGATCAGTGGGGTGGAAAATTGATGGTTGGACCTCTGTTGTGACGCAGATTGGGGGGAATCTATTTGCAAATGAATCTCCTCCTCTTCAGAGGCGGCTCCAAGCGCAGACAGGATGATGCATTCTTTCTACGTCATAAAGTTTGATAGTGACCGCAGCCATTATTTCACATGACACCCCCTCACACAACAACCCCCTCTCTAAAATCCCAGGGTGGCCTTATCAGGCCATCTGCACACTCACCTTTTTCATGAGAAGTGTTTATTCTGCTATCAAAACCGCTAAATGTTTGAGTCACTCATAGAACAAAAAGAGGTTCCTGCAGAAGTTTCTTCTGTTGCAACATTTTACATGCACGGACACGACCGCTCACTAAATCCGTTACATTTTTACCTGCTCCTCTTCACAGTTGCATCTTTAGGGAACGTACATTCAGCCTGTTTTGGTGCCAGAACCACAGTACAGTAGTTGTTCTAGTCATTGCAGAATCATATTTTTTTGTTGTTTCCGTTTAAGAAGGAGCTTTTGGGTTGACGCTAATAACCAACTGTTTTGTTTTCTTCGCATTGATCAGCTTCCTTCACGTTTTTCTCTATTAAAAGCTGTCGGTTAGATGAAATTGTCATTTATAAAATGAGTTTAATCTAATGGGCATTGTTGCATCTAAATCACATTTCAGTTTGAGTTTACTGGCCAGAAAAGAAAGCATCTTTTCATCCATTCAACCTTTATTTATACAGGCTAGCCTCGTTGAGCCACGGGGACTCATTTACAAGAGGGACCTGTCTCACTCATACCCAGGGTCAATTTAGAGTTACCAATCAGCCTACATGCATGTTTTTGGACTGTGGGAGGAAACCGGAGCACCCGGAGAAAACCCATGCATGCACAGAGAGAACATGCAAACTCCACCTAGAAAGGCCCCCGGACCGGGATTTGAACCGGGGACCTGCTCGCTGAGAGGCAGCAGCTCTACCAGTTGTGCCACCGTGCTGCCCAGTATACTGTATCTTACAGATACAGTTTTTTGTATCTTACAGATACAGTATACTGGTTTCCAATCATGTTTTACTCCATGGGGTTGATATGAGTGTGTAAGTTCTACTTCTTTATCATGCCACATTGGCACCATGTTACAATGAACATTTACGTTACCTTTGGTAAACTTTGACGAGGAAGCTCTGTTCTGTTTCCAAACAAAATCACACTGGCTTGGTAGTGATTTAAAAGATAAATCTTGTTCACCACTCCGAATGTATTGGCAGCCACATGTAGAAGGCCTTCTATAATCTAAGCATAGACATAAATAATAAAACACGTGTCTCAAATTGGGAGCAAATCAGAAATTTTGATTAGTTGAAAAAAAAAGTACAATGACTTAAAATAGAAACCAAATGACTGTGCCTCATTTATAGAGACTAGTAGAATTATTTCAAAGTGTTTTTGGGTCAACAGGTCACATGACTTGGAAGCTATTGAAGAGAAACCCTCATTTTTGACAAAATAAATTGTTAAAAATTGTACAATGACTTAAAATAGAAAACAAATGACTGTGCCTCATTTATAGAGACTAGTAGAATTATTTTAAAGTGATTTTGAGTCAACAGGTCACATGACTTGGAAGCTACTGAAGAAAAACCGACAGATTTATAAAATATTAAATTGTGAAAAATGACTAAATGCATAAAAACGATAAATAAACAGATGTGCCTCATAGGCCCGGTCTTGGAGAGTAGTTTGATGTAAGCTTTGTGTGGGTGGCTCAAAAGACCTGAACAGTATTGAGCAAAAACAGTGATTTATGAATTAATAAATTGTGAAGAATTACAAAATGCATAAAAATGATAAATAAAAAGCGGTGCCTCATAGGCCTGGTCTTGGAGAGTAGTTTGATGTAAGATTTGTGTGGGTGGCTCAAATCATGTAATATATATTATTTTTTGTTTCTGAAGACTGACGTGGTCGAAAATTTGTTGACGGTCCCTAAGCGAACCATGACGTCTCTGAGTAGGGGCAGACTCAGCACGACTGCCCGAAATCAGACTCCATGAAGCGGACTGATGAGAGCAACGCAGACACGGAGCTCAAATATCCAATGTCCAACTTGAAACTAAGTTCACTGCGGTCGATACATCTCTAATAGTTGTTTACTTCCTCTCAAATAAGGAGCTCTCCTCCTGGACTGGTTCAAATCTTTCCTCTCCAATAGGCTGGAATGTGTTAGTCTTGGCAACGCCACGTCCCAGACAGTCTGTGTCTCCTGTGGTGTCCCTCAGGGGTCGGTTCTGGGGCCCCTGCTGTTTTCCCTTTACATGCTGCCTTTAGGTCAAATTATTAATCAGTTCAACATTTCTTTTCACTGTTATGCCGACGATACACAGCTTTACATCAGGACTGGAGCATCCTCATCTTCCACCTTGTCATCTCCATCTTCACTCACTGCCCTCTCTGCCTGCCTGGAGGCAATTAGGGCATGGATGAATCAGAACTTTCTTCAATTAAACTGCTCCAAGACTGAGGCCATACTGATTGGCACCCCTCACCAGGTACAAACATCCCCTATAACAACACTTTCCTTTTCTGGACAAGACATTATTGACCAATAGTAGAAGAGCTGGACTTAGAAAGCAGCCCTCCTCATTAACTTAATGATGAGGCAGAAATACAGCGAGCAAACAATACAGCAATAAATACAGCAATAAATACAGCAAACAATACAGCAAACAATACAGCAATAAATACAGCAAACTGAAAAACAGCGATCAGTAATAGGCTACATCGAGCAGAAAAGGGAGAAGCATAAAAAAGGCAAAGCAAATATCTATTTTTATTGACGGAAACTCATGTGTAAGGAGAAACAAAAAATAATACAGTATATATATTTATGCTTTTATTTGTCATTAAAATATATATTTCTACTTTGATTTATATATTTATTCTTTTATTTATTATTATTTAGGATATATATTTCTACTTTGATTTTTATATTTATTCTTTAATGTCGAATATATATTTATTCTTTTATTTATTATTATGTCAGTTTGGTCCTCCATATCTGATGAGTGAAAGGATTCTCAGAGATATCCTGAACGCCTTGAAGTGGGCGGGGCTTAGTTGTGTCCATGGGAACCAGAGGCTTCCTCCCTCCTTCCCCACACAGCTCTGACTCTTCTCTCTCACTACTTTACGCAGGGAATCAGAAGTGAGCTGAACATCAACAAGCCGTGAGGTCGAAAGCAGTCCTCACAGAGGATCCCTCGTCTGTTTGTGGACCAAGAGGCACTGATCACCTGCAGCAGCCTGGAACATCTGGGTTTAAAAGCTTCATGAAGCTCCTCAGCTACAACGTAAGAACCAACTCTTAGACTCCTAATGGTTTTCTATCTGTCTCTCTGCAGCTCATTCAGTCAAGTTTTATTCTTTTTCATTCATAGGTGAGGGATTTCTCACCTGCTTCTGCCTCATCAACAATTGTGTGTATCATGTTTGTCCTTTTTCTCATTTCTTTCCCTCCATCAGTCTACAAACCATTTCAAAACAGTTTTTTTTTCTTCTGATAATTAATAATTTTGTTTCTTTTCAACACTTTTCATCCCAAACATCCTTCCTTGGGCTTTGTAGTGAACTGTTAAGTAATTTGTGTGCACCATGTGGACCGCTCTGCCTGTCAGAGAGGTGATGCTTTGGGGCGGACAAGCCCCGGCGAGCCTGGGTACAGAGCAGTTTCAGACTGGCAGAGAGTGAGTCATGAAATGCATGAATGTAAGGTGGAGTCCTCTGAGGAAAAGGATGTAGCTTCTTGTGTAGGTGGAAAATACTGGAGTTGTTTGAGTGTGAAGCTTGCCTTTGACGGTTACCTTTGAGAATTTTACCTTCGTCTAATAAAAAGTGAGCACTTTTTTATAAATGAGCTGTCCCGAACAACACTTCACAAAAACTTTTCAGTGATGATGACTCTATTATAAAGACAAGAATGCAGTTTAACTATTCAAAATATAACACAAGTAAAAATATTTTAAAGATTTTTCTTGTAGTATTTACTTGTCTCACTATTTCCCACTGGTTTTGTCCTTTTATTGCTTATTAATTTAGTGGTTAAACCTGTATTTGTGTGATGATTAATTCAAGATTCATCAGGCATATTGTTGTAAAAAAAAAGTGTTGTGTTTCTTGTTTCAATTGAAAGAGTGAAAGCAAACTGAAGAAAAGTCTGAAAAATGTGAATTTGAACGCTGTCTGGTGGATTTGCACAATAATTAATCCTCAGTTCTGGCTTGATAAGGGATTTAATGATTGTTTATGGTGTGACAGATGTAGATTGAAATTGTGTGGGCGGGAAAATCTTCAATGCTGATCCTTAGTTTGCATCACCGTAACTGTTTGCTGCTGATTCATAAATGTAATCCGTTTGAGACATTTTAATCTCATCACGTAGTCCCGATTTTTAACAAAAATGAAGATATTATCCATTTACTGTAACTTGATATCCACTTAAATGATCTTACTGGAATCTTTGGTCAAACAACTGATATAAAGTTTTCTAATAAGGTGAATCTTGTTTTGATGATTGTTGGCCTTAAATAAATTGCATCAAACCATTTTACAGAAAATGTAAATTGCAATCCTTTTGATAATGTGGTTACACCCACCAAAAGATCAACAAGCTTACTTTTGTTAGAATAAATGAATAAATCGGAAACATTAATAATGAATAATCAAAAACAGAAGATGAAGCACACTCCGTCTGTGTTAACAAAATTGAGATTGAATACTAAAAACATGTGAACTCAAGAGTCATTTGTTTACAATCATTTGCTCCAGATTTTCGTTTGGCTTCAACCATAAATCTTAAACTCAGACTGCAGTTGAATAAAACATCGGCAATATCAGCTTTAATTTTTATTTTCACACTATTGGCTAACTTCCACTGTTTGTCTGAGTGCCTGATTACCTCCTCTGACATCCTGTTAGTTACTGTAAATACACTTACAATAGCTTTTTTGGAAGTATTTAATGCTGTAAACATTCTAAAAGTATTTAAAGGAGGTTTTTGATATTGAAAAGGTTAAAAGAGAAAGAGATCAAATAAACTTCTGAACTAAATGGTTGTGGATTTGGAGCAAAAATATTTGTGTTTTACAGAATCAGGACAATGTTGACGGTAATCATAAATAAACAATAAAAAATGTGATTTCTTCTGTCTGCAGGTTTTATTTTACACGTTTGACAGAGTTTAAGAGGGTACTTGTTATTGAAATGTGAGTCCAGTTTTCCCAACTTTGCTCATTATTTTCATAATGATGACATGTTTTACAGTCTGATGTATAATGAGTTAATTACGTCTTTCGGTTCTTTATTTATTTATTTTTCTCTCCATGCAGTACCATGTATCACACAGCTCTAGGTGTTTATACAGTATGTTTAGTTGATTTTCCTTGACACAATTCATTCAACCTTTATTTATTCAGATTCGTCTCATTGATTTGTTTCACTGTGTCCCATCTAGGACACAGTGGTGAGATATGATTTTTTTTTTAAACTTCCTCTTTCCTTATGTTTCTCTTTTCCTTATCTAAACGAAAGGACAGCACCTCCTACGAGGGCCGCAGCCTCGGACACCTCCATCTACCCATGTCTGTTTGTTTGTGTTTTACTTGTATGTGCTGTACTGAAATGTAATTTTGTTGTGCTTCGGTGCAATGACAACGTTCATTCTGATTCTGGCTGAGCCACGAGGACTCATTTACAAGAGATGTATAGACAAGATATAAAAACAATACTTGTTTTTAAATGCAGCTTCTGTGTTTTGCAGTTTTCTTGATTTTGTTTAGTATCAACATTAGAAGCTTGCTGACCCAAATTAAAACTGGGTTTCTTTTCAGAAGTAGATCTTGCATAACTCTGAATGTCAGAAAATGACTTGTAGCTGCTACTTTCCTACCAGCCATTGATTATAGTGACATTATTTGTAGGAATGCCCCGCCAGCTGCTTGCAGATGTTGGCTGCTGCCTACCATGACGCGATAAGATTCATAACTGGTTGCTACTGTACCCATCGCTGCACTCTGTCCTCATTGGTCAGTTGGTCATCATTATACATAGGCTCTCACACTGGTTCATTTTCATCTACAAGTCCCTCCTTGGTCTGCTGCCTTCTTATATCTCCTCCTACATGTCACGTCATCAGTGCAGTTACAGCATGCGCTCTCAGACCATCATTACCTGCAGTGTTCCCTCAGTGCAGACTGAACTTGGCATAAATGCCGTCTCTCACTCTGCTCTTGCAACCTGGATCACCTTACAACAGGAATCGAAAAAAGCTAAGTCTGGTCCTCTGGTCATTCAAAAAACAAAACAAAACAATGTCCAGAAGACCAGACTTGGCTTTTTTAGATTTTTCTACCTGGATTATTGAGCATGCATCAGGGTACTTACAACAGGAAGTTGTCCACCTTCATTTCTTTAGGGAGTTATATAAAGTAAACATTTGATAATGTCAACAGAAAAATCAAAGCAAATATGTTCTTATTTTTAGTATTTTATCTCGTTTTACAGCACCCTGATTTTTTGTTTAATAGCACTACTTTTATTTTAACTGCATTTTGACTGTAGTTTATTGTTATTGTTGTCATTGTCTACTTTTTTGTTGTCTGTACTTTATATGTTCTGTCCGGAACAAGTCTCATAAATAAGTCCTCATGGCTTAAGACTAGCCTGTATAACTAAAGGGTTGAGAATGTTGAAGGATGCAATGTTAAAAACAGTTTTTTTTTTAGAAGAATCCAGTTTTTATTATAGATATGATTCATCTCTTTCTATCATATTAAAAGAGACACACATTAACCTGGCATCTATTATCTCGGGTCAAAGAACTCTTGAAAACTTGCTCTTCACCCTGTGAATACATTTTTTTTTCAGTAGAAAGTAGGGCTGGAGAGCTCCTCATTATAGAGAGAAGACTGCAAATATTTCCCGCCAGTGAAAAAGCAAATGATTTGGGCATGGCAAGATATTTATTTTTACTCAAGTCAAGAGCTGTGTGCAGCACGTGCTTCAGATTTGCCACCTTAAAAAAACTGAACTATAAGCTGGAAATGTTTTCACATCAAGGTTCTAGAAATGACATGAGAATATGTTTTTTTTTTTTTTTAATAATTCTGCTGTCAGGTATGCATGCAAATAGTGTCACACTGTGTCCTTACAGTAATGAGGCTGTTAAAATGAGGTGGATAGTATATGCAGCTGAATTAATGAGACGTAATGACAGAAATGCAACAAGTTCAGCTCAGGTGTGTCATTATCACCAACCTTCTGAAATATCTGCATCTCTTTTCATTCTTCAGTGAGAATCACGGCTGCCAAACAAAGCCCAGCTAGATCATGCACACACTATGATCCCAACAATGTGAGTATTAATGATGTTACTGGAAACCAATCCGCTGATACCGAGGTGTCAAACTGCATTCACTCAATGACGGGCCACATAAAACTCATGGATGTGTTGCTGCGTTTGAGCAAACGCTGAAAAAACATTCAAATATTTGCACTGAAACCTGATGAATATCAATTTATTAAACATCCAACAATCACAATGTCTTGTAAAGCACCGTTTGCTAATATTGTGGAGAAAAGCACACGGTAAGAAACGTTGATTTGTAAATATTAAAGTAAACTATTTAAGCATTGATCCTCGGACAGTTCAAATAAAACAGCAACGACTGAAAATATGACCATGCTTGCATCTGAAAGCAGCTCCTAATGTGACTTACTGGGCTGCAACGTGTGTTGCAGCAGCACAAAGGTTATGAATCGCTGCAATAACTGAGGAATTGGTGCAGTTCTCCCAGAGTAAAGGGTGTGATTGATTACAGGGACACACAGCTTCCTTAACCGCTCTCGGTTTGCTTATTAAAGCCTGGGCATCCAACTTGTCGTTGTTTGTCATAAAGTACAGATGTTTGGGTGACCTGTTGTGCCTGCTCCCATTTCCAGTCCAATCAAGTCAGTTCTTGGATTTTTCAGAGCATATCTGCACCAATCAGATCAAAGTAAAACTTCCAACTGGTGCGTTTATTTTAGAGTAACTTGTAATCGTACTCCCCTTGATCAATTTTTCCTCATCTGGTCCTGTTTAATTTAATTTTCTCTGTTTTGATGTCTCGCTGTGTTTTCTGCTTGTCTTTGTCTTCTCAGGGTTTGGCTGGCCATGTTGTCAGTTCTGATGCATGTTTTCCTGACATCGCCTGGTGAGTTTCAACCCATCAGCTTCATCTTATTGGTTCCCAACCCTGGTCCCTGAGGAACCCCATCCTGCATGTTTTAGTCATTTTCTTGCTCCAACACACCTGATTCAGGGATTTACTTACTTCCGTGTGTTCTGCTGAAACCTGTCAATTACCCATTAATTAAAATCAGGTGTGTCCGAGCAGAGAAACAACAAAAACATGCAGGATGGTGTTCCTCAAGGACCAGGGTTGGGAACCCCTGCGATACCTTATTTTGCTTTGTGATAGATATAGCTTTTTTGAATATTAGATGCTTTTCCCATGTGGAGTACAGGAGTCCGAACTAACAAATTCTTATTACAACTGACTTATCAGGAAAAAAGAAAAAAATATAGAAATTATATTATTTAACAGTCCCAGCATGACTTTTCATTGCTTTAATCTGACATACCGTATTTTTTGGACTATAAGGCGCAATATAAATGAACAGGTCTGTTTTCATACATAAGGTGCATTAAGCGAAACAAAACTGTCAGATGAGTCAAATTTTATTCAACTCATTCACAATAACCACTTAAAATTGGTTCGAAGTCAGTACGCACAACCAGAATTAATACATAAGGCGCACCTGATTATAAGGCTCACTGTTGATTTTCTGTTTGATATTTTTATAGTCCAAAAAATACGGTATTCAATAAAGCCATAACCTGAAATATTTGTGTTCATTCATCTATTTGTTTTAAGATTAAATGAGCTATTCTACAATGATATTTTATCTCTAAAACTGATTTTAAAATGCCTTTTGCAACTACTGTATATAGAAACAACTCATGGGTAAACTCTGGATTAGAATGGTGGAGATGATGCGGTTGCAACATGAACTGGTGGCAAAATGTTTTCCTTGTTAAATTAAAGATAAGACAATGTGCATGTTTACTGCAACGCTGTCATCTTGATGTGACTGTGTTTATAACTTTTATTTTATTTTTATTGCTTTTTTTTGATGAATTGTCTGTACTTTATACGTTATCTGGATGAAACAGGTCTCTCTTATAAATGAGTCCTCGTGACTAACCTGTATGAATAAATGTTGAACGAATGAAAACACAAAGCAGTTCATTTCTGCTTTAAATATAAACAAATGTATTTTTAGCCAATATTCCAGCAATTATACTGTGTCAGGTAATGTTAATAAATAAAAAAAATGATTAGGATGTTTGGATCAGACATCTGCCAGGGATTCTGTTATGGTCTGCCTTTTAATCTGCTCAAATTCTTATTTATTATTCTGATGACAGCCAGATGTAAATAGCATCACATTACGTCCATCCATCCATCCATCCATCCATCCATCCATCCATCCATCATCCATCCATCCATCCATCCATCCATTATCCTTACCCACTTCTTCCTTGTCGGGTCGCGGGGGTCACTGGTGCCCATGTCCAGCAATCACTGTGCAAGAGGTGGGGGACACTCTGAACAGGTCTCCAGTCCATCACAGGGACACAGAGACAAACAACCATTCACTCTCACTCACACCTAGAGACAATTGAGTTACCAATCAGCCTAACATGCATGTTTTTAGTCTGTGGGAGGAAACCGGGGTACGTGGAGAAAACTCACATACTGTATAGAGAGAACTTGCAAATTCCACCAGGAAAGGTCCCTGGCCGGGATTTGAACCGGTGACCTCTTGCGAAGAGGCTCTACCTGAGTCACCATGCCTA
>JBBPBX010079658.1:5978-16341 GCA_038048925.1 Garcialebias charrua
GACTAATTTAGCAATCTAAGTTAAGATTTGAGCGATTTGTCTTCAGTTTGGGAAGCAGAAAGTTAGATGAACAAGAAACAGCAGGTTCTAATTTAGGTCTGCACCCGTATTTAATTGAGTCTTACCTTTCCAGGAAGCGAGGGATCTCCGAGGGGGGGCAGCTTTGTTTATTCCATACTTGACGAAGTATTTCATCTTTTGGGAAAGTGAAAAGGCTCACTTGTTCACTGATGATATTAGAACACCCAAATGCGACACAACGTAACGGCATTTTTCAAGTTATACAAAAAAAATAGGCGATCTGGCAGAGAATGCGCATGCGTTATCATTGCAGCCGCGAAATGAGCTTCTCCTTCCTACGTCACAGATGTTGCATTCGCGTGTAATCGGATTTCCCGTGAATAAACACGGCGCGAAGTTTAAAATCACTTTTCAATCAAAATTAAGTTGATTTATCATTTTGTTTGCAAAAACGAACATAGTTGAATGATACAAGATGTACATCTTGTAACATTTTATGCAGAGTAGGACGATGATGTCACATACACTTTAAGTAAACATGTGTCTATAGACGAGGCCGTGTGCCCAGCATTAGTGCAGCTTAAGTCTGCTAAGCAGTCGGGATGTGCTGACTGTGTGCGTCTCCCTCTCAGACTCTGGGCCATCTGGAGAAGGCCGTGGTTTTAGAGCTCACGCTCAAACACGTGAAAGCCCTCACCTGTCTTCTGGAGCAGCAGCAGCAGAAGATCCTCGCTCTGCAGAGCGGCATGCAAATCGGTGAGAGCTGCAGACGCGTAACGTGCACGTTGATGTGCACAAATAGTGAAATGAGTTCGTAACTGCAGGATGAGATTGCTTTTGGTTGTTGATCAATAAAAGCGCACGTGTGTCTTGTGTGTTAAGTTTCTCACTGATGGGTCTGTTTGTTTTACAGAGCAGCCGCCTGTCGGCCAGGAGAAGTCAGAAGAGATGTTTCACTCTGGTTTTCACATGTGCGCCAAGGAGGTTCTTCAATATCTCGCCAGCCACGAGTCGGACAAAGACTTGACTCCGTCTCATCTGATGAACCACCTTCACAAAATGGCCACGGAGGTTCTGCAGAGTCTGCCCCGACCCCCCAGCCCTCAACCCGAGGAGAGCCCAACCTTCCAGCAGCACCAGCTTCACACGGAGGCGACCACCAGCTTACCCCCCAAGCCCACGGAGGGCTACGGGAGGAACTGCGTGCCCGTCATCCAGCGAGCGTACGCTCCGCCGAGCAGCGAGCAGAGCGGCAGCGACACGGACACGGACAGTGGCTACGGGGGCGAGCTGGAGAAAAGCAATGGTGGCGCCCTGCAGGGTCGTCCAGGTTACTACGGTCAGGAGAGCCAGCCCAAGCGACCGCAGAGCGCCGGCATCAAGCGGGAGGGCGACGAACCTCGCCACAAACGGCCCCGCGCCGAGTCCTCCGAGGACGAGCTGCTCTCGGGCGGGGAGTCGTCCGCCTCGTCGTCGTCGTCCAGCGGTTACGGCGGCTACATGAGCGTCTCCCCCAGCCGCCCTCCTGCGCCGCCACACCCGCTCTGCATGCCGTTCTACCTCATCCCGCCCTCTGCCGCGGCGTATCTGCCGATGCTGGAGAAGTGCTGGTATCCTGGAGCCGTGCCCATGCTGTACCCCAACGTGGGAGGCTCCTCGCCCCCCATGTCCGGCGAGAGACCACCGCAACTGGCGCCGTCTCCCAGAGGAGGCTCGCCGGCCACATCTCAGACCCCCATGGACTCCCCCGCCCTCCTTCAAGCACTGAAGCAGGTACCACCGCTCAGCAACCTGGAAACCAAAGAATAAAAGTGCAACGTGGAGGAGCAGGTTGATGTTGAGACGAAGCCAGCAGTGGGACGGAGCTTCACACACACACACACAACGACGGAGCTGGTCGTAGTCGTTCACTTTGTTTTCTTCATGACGTGTAGAAACAATCAGACAAGGGTTCGGAGCGGCGTCCATCCCCACGGGGAGGAAGGCAAACGCTCTGGGTGAATGTTTAAACCTCAGTGATTTATTTTTCTCTTTACTGATGTATCAAACACTGCCCTACACACACACACACACACACACACACACACAGGTTTGTTTTGCTATCTTTATGGGGCCATTGCATTGACTTCCATTCATTTTTCATTCGTTTCTACAGCCTAACCCTGACCGTAGCCCTAAACCTAACCATTACCAATACAGGTAGTCCACGACTTACGAGCGCTCTTACTTACGAGGTTCCGGACTTACGAGCTGGCGAACGAGCAGTAAATTTGTAAAGAACATACAAAAAGTACAGCACTTTTGTGTTTTTAGATGAAAGTGTGTTAGCTAACCGTTTGTAAACGAGTTTCTGAGCATGTTTATGAACTAGTATGAACGTTTGTGTTGAAAAACCAGTGTTCGTAGTAGCGCTAGCATAAATTTTCCGACTTACGATCGAAAATCCGGACTTACGAGAACACGTGTTCCGACGTACGAGATGTCGTGTTACGAGACAGTCGTAGGAACGGAACTCGCTCGTAAGTCGGGGACTACCTGTACATACCTTACCCTAAACTTAACACATCCTCAATTCACACCTTAGTCCTAAACCTAACCCACCAACGGGACTTCTTCTTATGGGGCCCGGGCTTTGGGCCCCATAAGGAGCAGTTGGTCCTCACAATGTAGTATAAATAGGAAAAATGGGCCTTACAAAGTAGAATAAACAAGGACACACACACACACGTTGGTTGAATGTAAAGAAAGATGTTTTCGATGCTGCTGTGGAGATGTGAACGACGTCGACGCATCTTGTAGCCGTTGTGATAAAGACTCACCTCTTTTGTACTCTTGAAACCTTTGCACCAAATTAGCCGTATTAGTCACCAAAAGTTTGTTGCCTGTGTCCTTTGCTCACCATTCTGATAACTGGAACACGCCCTCTGAGCCAGACATGATGGCTGGCACCATGAAACTCAAGGATGTTCTCTATAAAGTGTATTCAGACGAGGACACGACCTTTGGATGAAGGGACGGGCCACCACATGGCCAAAGCGAGTGTCTTGTGTCTTTTCTGTTGACAAACAGCCAGCTGAGATGGATTTTGTGTCATTATTGTCCATGAACTTCACGTACATTTCTATTTTTGATACCTGTCCTAGCGCTCAGTAAGGTGAGAGGGCGTGTCCAGAAGCTGTACGTTCTGTAGCACTGTGCTGGACCTACTCGACGTGTTTCTGCTCAAGTCAAACCCGGTGTTTGTTCTTGCTGTTGCCTTTTTACTTGTGGGAAGAAAAAAGCTGATAAACTGCAGATGTTTTTTTTTTTTTTTCCCTCTAATGTATGAATACTAGTCTGAGGCGTAAAGAGGGGAGATGTGAATGTAAGTTTTACCAGAAAACTAGTTTTCTATATAGACAGAGAGGTACTTAAGGTTTTCTATTTTGGGACCTAAAGAGAATTGTCTGATGTACATATTTTGTCTATAAATGTTGATATATATCATATTAAGTGTATTAATAAAATTATTTTTCCCATGGATGGTTGTTTTGATTGTTTTGGAAAAGAAAATAAGAGTGACACTTTCTGCTTTTATTTATTCACACGTGTAAAAAGCTAATGAGCTAAGGGGGTCACCAACACGGTGCCCGCGGGCACCTGGTCGCCCCCAAGGTCTTTTTGAGGTGCCCTCTGACCTGTAGCACAACTCACTACTAAGCTGCATTTAAAATGTCATTTTATTCAGTTATTCTTTTTTTGTATTTATATATATTTTAAAATTTCTATCTTATGTTCTTAAAATAATGTTTATTATACATTTTTTTTAATTTTCACTTTATTTCAGAAGAGTTTATCAAACGTGCCCTTTGTAGGACTCAGTACCCATGAAGTAGCTCTCAGTTTCAAAAAGGTTGGTGACCCCTGAGCTAAGGTTTACTGTCTGAGGTGACTTCACTGTAAAAAACAAAAGTGCACCAAAACATGCATGAGATATTAACCATCATAACCTTTAATGTTCAATTAACTGGATAATTATATGGTAATGCTTTCATGCTTGGGTTTATCCCAGCACAGTCCTAATGTTTCATTTGTCATCACAAGCCTTTCAACAACACGATTGATCTCTATCGTTTTAGGAGCTGCCCAAATATTGATTTTTTTTGTTTTTAGTCAACAACAGCCTGAAAGAACATTTCAAAGTGTTGAAGTTGATTTTCGTTTCTTTTGTTTAGGAATGTTTATTTGCTGTCATGGAGTAAGTTTTACCCATTACTTCATTAAATGTAGTTTTTTTTAGTTACAGATTGAATAAATAAATTATGTCAAATAAGTCCTGGAGGCCTAATGGTTTTAGACAAACACCACATAAACCAGAATGTGCCTGGTTTGCAATATGTTGGGCATCTGGACATATGTAGCACTTCCTGTCTGCAAAATTAAAGATTTATTCACCTGATTTAAAGTTGAGCAATGTGGCAATTTAATGCAACTTGTGACAAATTTGTGAGTGAAAGGACATTAAAGCATTTTAAGCACTCTAAGAACTTTTATTTCCTGGAACAGTCGCTGTCTGATCAAAGCCTGTTCTCTGGCGCCACCTGCTGGGAATGTAAAATAATTACAACCATATACAGTAATCCTAAAAAATAATATCAACAGTACTGTAACTATTTAATCCTACTAAATTCAAAATAAACAGTTTGCCCTTTGTCTGGCTTTAGCAAAAAATAAAACGCACATTTGAGCTGCCCCCCATTGAAACTCTGAGCTTCTCATGCTCTCCTGTGCTTTGACTTTATGATGGAAGTACGACTGATCTTCTCTGATAATGGGAAAGGAGGAAAGTACTGCCTTATAGCAGACAGTGGGTTCCAGCAGCAACATCTGGTTAGAAGGAAAAGGGCTTGAAGTTTGGCAGGTCTGAGCAGAAATCCTGTGTCAAGTTTCAAACATGGTCTATGGTCTATGGTCTATGTTCATTAAATGTTTAATGTTTTAGTTTTAGAGTTGGTGTAAATTTTCATACTCTTATACCACTATGCAAAAACTCAGGACAGTGTTAGTTTTACTATTTTATGCTTATGTCTATTATTATATGTTTCAGTGTTTCAATGTTTAGATGTTTACTGTTGCACCGAGGGACTGAGAGAAACGCAATTTCGGTCCTGTGTATGTCCTGTACAGTACATATTGCAGATCTGACAATAAAGTTGACTTTGACTTTGACTTTGACTTTGGTCTGTGGGAGTGAGGAGTTGATTGCCATCTTCATTGTGTTGACGTGAAGAGAGCGTCAACAGAAACCTACAACAGCTAATACCCTGATGCATGCTCAATAATCAATAATCTGCAACAGCTAACTTTACAGCAGTCTAACTTGTTTCATGGTTTGCTTGAAGGCCTTGGAAGCAGTTTGTTCATCAAACACAAGCCTCAGTTTGTCCTGCAGCAGAGCCGCATGGTTACTGCATTAAATGATGCGACCCAGTTAGTATAGATTTCCAGAATGCACGCTTCATCAAGCGCAAAGCTTGCCTTGCAGTGCTCATCCAGAGCTGTCTGCAGGACTTATTGCATGTTTTGGATCACAAATGACTCCCAGTCTTTGTCACGGCACTGTTACTGCAGAAAGTGGACACTGACAGGATACTGTATAATGAAGTGTGTAACAGTAACACATTTTTTTGGTACTGACTGGTATTCTCTGGCTGGTTCTTCAACATTCAACCATATTTAACATAAGCACAAGAAACGCAAGACAGAGTTAAAGAAAGAGCAAAAACACAGTGCAAAATTCACAATATTTGATCCAAAATACAAACTTACGATAGATCCGTGTGATTCGAAGTAAATGTGACGTGTTTCTTCATGCTCTTCAGCTCAGTCTACATGAGTAACAGCTTCATTAAGAGTCACTTTACATTGTAAATGTTCTTGGGACCTCTAGCCATGCATCACATCCAGTTGATTTATAGGAATAACTAAAGAGGAGAGGCTGTGGGGACGTTAGAGGATAAAACAGTTTGATAAGAAGCACTTTTAATAGCACAAAATTACTTTTGTGACAACTTTAAATTATTATTACTGGTGTAGTTAGTTATTTAAAGCAGAAAAAGTGTTGGCTGTCAAGAGGGCAAGTTAAAAAAAAGTTGAACTACTATGTTAACTTTGATATGATTAAAAATGTCCCCCTTTTTCATTGTTCTGCCTGCAGGTCTGAACATCCAGATGTTTTGTCCAGCTGTGTCCACCTCAGAGCAAAAAGCTTTCAGTCAATGTGACCTGAACGAGCTCCACAAACACACAACCGCCTCTGATCACTGCACAAATGTCAAATAAAAGCACGCCCAAAACATCCAGCTCAAGCAGCCATGATGAAAGTGTGAATCAAATATGTCCCACGATGCATTTCTGATTCTAAAAATAGATGAGATTACGCAATAAGCACAAATAGTCGAACCTCTGTTGAATGTAGTGACCCTGTCACTCTGTCTGCCTCCGGCTTCTATTGACCTGTCACAGACAGTTACCATGACAACCATTCATGCTCCTACATCATGTTTATAGTTGCCATAACAACAGTACCCAAAAAAAAATCAGGACACTGTGGGTCGATGGAGGTCCTACATGTTTGAAAATAAGTGATGACCTTTAACAGCTGTAGATGCAGTGTTAGTCTGACAACAACACATCGTCGCTGTGACGGATAGACTCGTGTTGTTTTGATCACATGCTAAAATTAAGAGGAAACAGTGGTGGCCTTTGACGTCAGATGGCAATGTGTCATCTGTTCATTAAAGGGAAGAAGATACAGTTCTGTATTTAAATAAACAGCTGTGAGAAGTGAGCTGAAGTCCATTTGTCTTTAAATGTCTCATGCATACAAATATTAAATCATATAGTACTTTAGAAATCAACAACGAAGTATGGGGTGCCGTATATAAAATTGCACAGTCAAAAATTAACATCAGTGTTTTGGTCTATTTAACATTTAATAAGAAAAAAAATAGTTTTTTTTGGTTTGTTTTCAAAGTCATATTTTCACCATGTTATTCATACATTTATAAATATCATAGTTCCCAACTAAATACTTAATTTACAAGTTAAATATTTAGTTTTTAAACTAAACATTTAACTAGGGCCCTTCATTGCGGACTGCTACGTGAAACAGAGAGACGGAGACGCATGGACTTTGTGGTCAAAGCCATGGGTGGCTCCACCAAGGCGCGGGAACCGCTTCTCGAGAAAGCTCTCACTCCCGCGGCGGAGCTCGAGGCTGTTGATTTAGAGGACAGCGGTCAAGCCGACTGGGGAGGAAGCATGGATGTGGTAGCCCTGCTCGGGGACTCCACCAACGAGTTCGACACGAGGGACTTGTTGCAAGCAGATGAGCTCTCGCTAACAGCCTCGGGTGAACTAACGGCGAAGCCGACAACGAGGACGAAGGAGAAAACGAGGACTTCTCCCAGATCCCTGCGGCAGGTCAACCAGAGACTGATGTGTCTGTCCCAGCTCTGTTCGAGCTGTGTCACAGAGCAGCGGACACGTTGCGGATAACTTGGCCAGAACCCCCACCTCGACAACAAGTAGCAAGTTTGGCGGGCAATTTCTTCTTCGCCAAGCAACAGTCGGCCACGAGGCACAGGATGCCTATTTTTCCTGACTTCCAGACGGAGCTGACTCGCACCTGGGCTGAACCCAGGGCTCCACTGACTTTGCCTCTCTCCCAGTTCCTGGACGTGGCTGGAATGGAGGTGGCTGGCATGGCCAACATCCCCCAGATGGAGGACACCTTGGCGGAGCATTTAGCCCCCAGAACTTTGGGCTCCAAACCAACTCTGCCTAGCAAGGCCTACCGCGTGTCGGCCTCCCAGCTCGAAAAGTGTTACCGAGCTCAGGGCCTCGCGGTCCGCGCCATGAACGCTTCAGCCATGATGCAGGCATACTTGGCGGAAAAACTGCAAGAGCTCCAGCAGACTGCCAACAAAAAGAAAGCGGACGACGTATTGGAGGAGGCCCGCAAGGCGACAGATTTTGCTCTTCGCCTCATGGGGACAGCCGCCATCGCTCAAGGGCGAAGTATGGCAGAGATTGTCATTGCTCAGTGCCACCTGTGGCTAACGCTGACAGACCTGCCAGAGGCACAACGGAACCCGTTCCTCCATCATCCCATCGAGCCAACGGGGCTTTTCGGTGGTGCTCTCGAGAGAATCCAGAGTAGGTTGGAACAGAGAAGGAAACAGGCTGAGGCCTTGCGTGAGGGGATGCCCAGAAAGTAATTTGTGCAACCCAGAGACGCTAGTAGACACAGGGCCGCGCAACACCAGAAGTCACTCAGGCGACCACGGAGGGACTGGGAAGTCCGCCCAAGGGCATACGAGAGGGGGCAATTCACCCCCCTCCCGTCCCCTTGACACATAAACAGTACACAATACACATACCTTCCAGACTAACTGCACACGCAGGCGCCTGGGAGGCATGCAAACCGATTACGAGGGTCACGTCCACTGTCACCCTTGGTCTGCGGCTGCAGTTCCACAAGCGGCCACCTCCTTTCACGGGGATGCTGCCATCTTCCTTAAGCCCAGACAGCACTCATGTCTTAAGAGACGAGATCTCAGTCATGATGCAAAAAAGAGTGATCAGAATGGTCCCTGCTCACAATGTAAAAAAGGGTCATTACAACAAGTACTTCCTGGTCCCAAAACGGGATCAGGGCTTGCGGCCTATTTTGGACATCAGGAGTCTGAACAGAAGAATAAAAATGTACAAATTCAGGATGTTGACACTCGGACAAGTAATTCACTCAGTCCAACCGGGGGATTATTTTTGCACAGTGGATCTGAAAGATTCATTTTTTCACCTCAGCATCCTACCTTGCCACAGAAAATATCTCCGCTTTGCCTTCCAGGGCATCGCGTTCGAGTTTTTGGCAATGCCTTTTGGCTTGAAATCCGCTCCGTGGTCATTCACGAAATGTCTGGACGCGGCCTTGGCCCCACTGAGGGGTCAAGGGGTCAGAGTTCTGAATTATCTGGACGATCTGCGCATTCTTGGATGAGACAAAGTCCAGGCACAGCAGCACACAGAGAGGGTGATGTCTCACCTGAAAGCTCTAGGTTTTGTTTTAAAGGACATGACCCACCATGTTTTCAAATTGCATCGCCATTAATATTTAGTAGTTAATTAAATGATAAAACAGTAGCGTTTATTTATATTGTAGAGAAATAACGCTAAATGTGTTATTTCATGTTTTTTAGCAGATTTTAGCAGCAGCTCCGGGAAGATCTGCCCCTCTCCATATATGGGCATTGACGTCACTGAAGTTTCCGCCTTGAATGCATGCGGAGTTATAACAAGCATGCATCAACGTAGCTTCATTATTGCAGCGGTGTTAAAAAGTTCTAAAAAATAAATAAAAACAGAGCGCTGGTCCAGCTGTACCCACAACTGCACCAGGAAATATTTAGAGGTCGCGCATCCACGTAGGACACTATTAATTCGCTCGCTCGCGACAAATTCATTAATTTCCTCATGAAGTCGGCTCGGCTTTTTACCCCTTTCATAAGTCAAACCTGCGCTATTCCCGCACAGACCAGTGCTACTGGTCCTGCCATTTAATCCTCCTCGGGTCATTCATAAGACCACAGTTGAATGCAGGTAGGTCCCGCTCAAATAAACTTGTTCAGAAATGAAGCCTGAGCGCTGCTCCAAAAGAGGCGTGGAGCTGAGCTGAACTGGACCGCGACGTGGGACAGACGTCAGACGTGTACAAGTTGTTGTGTCATTTTTAATATTTCCTCAGTAATAAAGTACAGCTGGTTGTAGTGATCAGCGCGCGCAGACAACAGCACCACCTTCAATGCTCAGAGAGAGGAAGAAAAAAAAGCCAAAGTAACTTTTACAAGTACCGTAAACACTGGTGTATAATACGCACTTTTATTGCTCATTTGAATGACCTGCGTATTATACACCGAAGCGTATTATCTACAGATTTTTTCCCATATTTTTAGACCCATTTTTGGCTCTGATTTGCTGTTTTTCATTTTGGCCTAAAAATGGTGCAGTACCAGTTTCGGCCGCTATGGGCGCTAATGCACCCTGTAGTCTGTTTACCTGCAGACTGTACCTGGAGGCATATCCTGGTGCCATCTAGTGGCCATAAAAAAGACTGTCACGGCAGTGCGTATTATACACCGAAGCGTATTATCTACCGATTTTTCTGATTTATTTCCAAATATTGGCCAAAGCGTATTATACACCGGAGCGTATTATACACCGGTGTTTACGGTAGTCCGGTCGTGTCATTTTTAATATTTCCTCAGTAATTATTGTGCAGCTGGATGCAGTGATCAGCGCG